>CM042407.1:22430090-22647590 GCA_023634145.1 Thymallus thymallus
AAATATGGTGGTGGATCTTTGATGTTATGGGGTTATTTTGCTTCCACTGGTCTTGGGGCACTTGTTAAGGTCAACGGCATCATGAACTTTACTAAGTACCAGGACATTTTAGCCAAACACCTGGTTGCTTCTGCCAGGAGGCTGAAACTTGGCCACAAGTGGCTCTTCCAATAAGACAATAACTCCAAGCACACATCCGAATCCACAACGAAATAGTTAATTGGACACAAAATCAACATTTTGCAATGGCCATCTGTCTCCATACTGGAAGTTTGAATTGTAGAGGGCAGTCCATAAGCACAGATGAAGGGTATCAAGGATCTGGAAGTATTCTGTATGGAGGAATGGTATAAGAGAAAACTCAATGTGTTGGAGAAAAAGGCTCAGTGCCGCTATCCTCGCAAGGTGAGGTATCGAAAGGTAATGAAAAACAGGGGTGTCAATTATTTTGAACCCTACCTTTTTAAGAAAAATAAAAAGTATTACTTGTTAAACAAAATCTATTACTCTGAGCAAATGTATTAGTATAAAATAATATAATAATAAATAAATAAAAATGCATGCAATATAGCGCAGTATTTGAATTATAGATTTTTATCAAGGTTGTCAATAATTTCAGACCCCACTGTACATATCTGCACAGGGATACACAAACAGACATACACAACAGACTAAAAACCCAGACAAGCATGAATAGACATGCAAATGCACACACACACACACACACACACACACACACACACACACACACACACACACACACACACACACAGAGTGATTGAGCATGATGATTAACATACAGAGAAAACAGGTTATTCAGGGGCAAACTCTACAAAAGTCATGCAAATTGGCCTGGCGCTCAGACAAGCAGCCAAAGGCTAGTATATTACCATCACAATCAGCCTGACCAACCACCAAAGCCGGACACCAACACACAGACTCAGACCTAGCGACACACACACACACACACACACACACACACACACACACACACACACACACACACACACACACACACACACACACACACACACACACACACACACACACAGTCCCATGAAAACAAGCAACACACCACTTTGTATCCCATGTCTCCCTACACCCACTGCTCTTCATACAGTCACGCCCCTTTACACACTAGTGTAACACAAAGGACACACACACACCAACCAGGCATCATTCAATTACAGCTCTGCCAACAACAATGGACCTCCATCAAAACCCCTCTGGTGGTACAGAGTAGAGACTGGCTGCATACAGATATGTCTGTTATCCCACCATCCATATCCATTCACTGTTCATCCAATCAACCAGCCGTTCTCATTCAATGTTCATCCAATCAACCAGCCGTTCTCATTCAATGTTCATCCAATCAACCAGCCGTTCTCATTCACTGTTCATCCAATCAACCAGCCGTTCTCATTCACTGTTCATCCAATCAACCAGCCGTTCTCATTCACTGTTCATCTAATCAACCAGCTGTTCTCATTCACTGTTCATCCAATCAACCAGCTGTTCTCAATCACTGTTCATCCAATCAACCAGCCGTTCTCTGCATCCTTGCTTTCTGTTGTCCCTCAACTCAGCATGACTGGAGTGTTTAAATATTAACTTTACGTTGTTTATAACAATGAGTGAACAATAAGACACTTATTTATAAGTAATAGCGTACTTAGTTAATCTGGCAGAGGTCATAAGCTAATTAGCATTCCACAGTTTTAAGAGGAAAACCTAGTCTATCATCAAAGAATAACAGTCCACCATTATGAGAGAGTAGAGCGAGAGAGAGCGAGAGAGTGAGTGTGTGAGTGTGTGTGTGAGTGTGTGTGTGCATGGGTTGTGTGTGTAAGCGTGTAAGTGTGTCCTGGCAGGACTTCTGAGAGCACAATGGTGTTTACTCCGTCAGGGGTAGTGGAAACTTTTGAGAGGTCATGTGACCAGTGTGTGTCCTCTCTCATTATCTGTCAGGAATGTACACAGTAATCCCTTTATCCTCGGAGAGAGAGAGAGAGAGAGAAGAAGAAGAGAGAGAGAGAGAGACAGCGAGTGATATGCACCTAGATCTTCTGCACAGATTTTGTCAGACTTGGGCTCTAACAGTTAATCTCAGTAAGACAAAATAAGGGTGTTCCAAAAAAGGTCCAGTTGCCAAGAACATAAATACAAATTCCACCTAGACACTGTTGCCCTAGAGCACACAAACAACTAAAGGTCACTTCCACAAAGCTGTGGACGATCTGAGAGACAAGGCAAGAAGGGCCTTCTACACCATCAAAAGGAACATAAATTTGATATCCCAATTAGGATCTGACTTAAATACTTGAATAATTTATAGAACCCATTGCCCTTTATGGTTGTGAGGTCTGGGGTCCATTCACCAACCAAATTGAGACTCTGCATGCAGAATTCTGCAAAAACATCCTCTGTGTACAACATAAAACACCAAAAAATGCAAGCAGAGCAGAATTAGGACAATTCCTGCTAATTATCAAAAGCCCTCACCTACAGAAAGATGAACCTGGAGAAGAGTCCCCTAAGTAAGCTGGTCCTGGGGCTTTGTAACACAAATATACCCAACCTAATAATGAGAAAACAAAAATACATTTACTTGATACATTGGAAAGAATCAACAAAAAAACTGAGCGAACTAGAATGTTATTTGGCACTGAACAGAGAGTACAAAGTGACAGAATACCTGACCACTGTAACTGACCCAAACTTAAGGAAAGCTTTGACTATGTACAGACTCAGTGAGCATAGCCTTGCTATTGAGAAAGGCCGTCGTAACACAAATATACCCAACCTAATAATGAGAAAACAAAAATATATTTACTTGATACATTGGAAAGAATCAACAAAAAAACTGAGCGAACTAGAATGTTATTTGGCACTGAACAGAGAGTACAAAGTGACAGAATACCTGACCACTGTAACGGACCCAAACTTAAGGAAAGCTTTGACTATGTACAGACTCAGTGAGCATAGCCTTGCTATTGAGAAAGGCCGTCGTAGGCAGACCTGGCTCTCAAGAGATGACAGGCTATGTGCCCACTGCCCACAAAATTAGGTGGAAACTGAGCTGCACTTCCTAACCTCCTGCCAAATGTATGACCATATTAGAGACACATACTTCCCTCAGATTACACAAATCCACAAATAATTTGAAAACAAACCCAATTTTGATAAACTCCCATATCTACTGGTTGTAATACCACAGTGTGCCATCACAGCAGCAAGATTTGTGACCTGTTGCCACAAGAAAATGGCAACCAGTGAAGAACAAACACCATTGTAAATACAACCCATATTTATGTTTATTTATTTTCCCATTTGTACTTTAACTATTTGCTATTGAGAGAGGCCACCGTAGGCAGACCTGGCTCTCAAGAGATGACAGGCTATGTGCCCACAGCCCACAAAATGAAGTGGAAACAAAGCTAAACTTCCTAACCTCCTGACTGTATGATCATATCAGAGACACATATTTCCCTCAGATTACACACACTCATAAAGAAACAAATACAATCTTGATAAACTCCCATATCTACAGTACATTCGGAAAGTATTCAGACCCCTTGACTTTTTCCAAATTTTGTTATGTTACAGCCTTATACTAAAATGTATTAAATAAATAAAAATGATTCATTAATCTACACACAATACCTCATAATGACAAAGCAAAAACAGGTTTTAATTTAATTTATAAAAAATAAGAAACAGAAGTATCTTATTTATATAAGTATTCAGACTTTGCTGTGAGACTCGAAATTGAGCTCAGGTGCATCCTGTTTCCATTGATCATCCTTGAGATGTTTCTAGAACTTGATTGGAGTCCACCTGTGGTAAATTAAATTGATTGGACATGATTTGGAAAGGCACACACCTGTCTATATAAGGTGTCCCACAGTTTACAGTGCATGTCAGAGCAAAAACCCAAGCCATGAGGTCGAAGGAATCGTCTATAGTGCTTCGAGACAGGATTGTGTCAAGGCAAAGCTCTGGCGAAGGGTACAAAAAAAATTCTGTGGCATTGAAGATCCCCAAGAACACAGTGGCCTACATCATTCTTAAATGGAAGACGTTTGGAACCACCAAGACTCTTCCTAGAGCTGGCTGCCCGGTCAAACTGAGCAATCGGGGGAGAGGGTCAGGGAGGTGACCAAGAACCTGATGGTCACTCTGATAGAGCTCCAGAGTTCCTCTGTGGAGATGGGAGAACCTTCCATAAGGACAACCATCCCTGCATCACTCCACCAATCAGGCCTTTATGGTAGAGTGGCCAGACGGAAGCCACTCCTCAGTAACACATGACAGCCCGCTTGGAGTTTGCACCTAAAGGACTCTCAGACCCTGAGAAACAAGATTCTCTGGTCTGATGAAACCAAGATTGAACTCTTAGGCCTGAATGCCAAGCGTCACATCTGGAGGAAACCTGGATCCATCCCTACGGTGAAGCATGGTGGTGGCAGCGTCATGCTTTGGGGATGTTTTTCAGCGGCAGGGACTGGGAGACTAGGCAGGGTCAAGGGAAAGATTAACAGAGCAAAGTACAGAGAGATCCTTGATGAAAATATGCTCCAGAGCCCTCAGGACCTCAAACTGGGGTGAAGGTTCACCTTCCAACAGGACAACAACCCTAAGCACACAACCAAGACAATGCAGGAGTGGCTTCGGGTATGGTATTCGCACCAAATACAGGTGCGCCAAGCTTGTAGCGTCAAAGCCAAACATTTGCAAAATTTGTAATTTTGGTGTATTGTGTGTAGTTTGATGAGAAAAAAATAACTATTTAACCTATTTTAGAATAAGGCTGTAACATACCAAAATGTGGAAAAGTCAAGGGGTCTGAATACTTTACAAATGCACTGTATTAGCTGAAGTACCACAGTGTACCACCACAGTGTAGAGAAAAGGGAAACCAGTGGAGAAGAAACCCCAACTATTTGCACGTTGTCACAACATTTCCAATAATATAACATTTTAATTCTCTATATTGTTTTAACATTTTTGTGAGTGTAATGTTTACTGTTAAGTTTTGATTGTTTATTTCCCTTTTGTTTCTTGTCTATTTCACATGCTTTGGCAATGTAAACATTGCAGCCCTTTGAATTAAATGTAATTGATATGGTGAGAGAGAGAGGGAGAGAGAGAGAGAGAGAGAAAGAGGTGGGTGGAGCTCAACCATACACCTCTTCTCAGTAGTGAGGAATGATTCTGGTATTCAAAGAAAGATGTGAAAAACTCTCCTTCTATCACAAAGACTAAAATATAGTATATCCAAGAAGCAGATAGGAATACCCAGTAATAACAAAAAGATTAGGTGTGGTAGAAGGAATGAAGGGATTACAAATAAAAGTGAAAGGAATAAAAAAGAGAGAAATACTGATAAAGTTTAGTGGAGGAAAGTATGAACCTCTTCAGAAGTTACTCTGACATGTTACAGACTTACACGTATATGTGTGTGTGTGTGTGTGTGTGTCAGGGTGACATGTGGGAGATGGTGATGTGTATTTATCAGGTACAGCAGGCTTGCTCTCATCCAGTGTTATTTTTTGTCAGCTATTGTAGATTTAGTTTTAGCCTTAAAAAAGTAAAAAAATTGAGTTTAGATTTAGTCACAGTCAATTTAGTCATTGTCTTCCATGAAATAATTCATATTTACCTCTTCCTTTAATCATGTGCGCAATCAGGTAGCAGGCCTAGTCAGACAAGGCTATCACGTAGCATAACTTAGCTGGCAACATTGTAACCAATGCCAGCCATAATTAACCATAGGCTATAGGATATAAAGCCTACAGGTTAAACAATTTAGCTCAGATTTTCTTCCCATCATGACTGTCAGAGCAGGGTAAATAACAGTGATTTCCTTAAAAAGTTCAAAAGAGAGACCGAGATGAGTGATCGGGAATCTTTGTGGGTGAGCCATATATATTCAATCAGTTGAATATATATACGGCTAAAGAGTTATTGGCCAATGAGAGGATTGCATTATATATTCTGTAAAGGGATGCATGCTTATGATTGGACAAAACGGATGAAAAGGAGCTGCATCATTCTCTTTTCGTCAACTAAAACTAAAAGTAAGTGGTAATAGTTGTTGTTTTATCAAGGCATCTCGTCTCGTTATCGTCATTAGTTTCCATCAGGAAAAATAGGTAGTTGAGTATTTTTCATCATAGTTATTGTTGACGAAATGAACAGTGCACCCATCACACACACGCACAGTTTCCCATCTCCTCAAGACATCCTTTACGAGATTAGTGTTATTGAGACCACTTTGTGCTTGCTACATTAAGGATCACAGTGACCTGTCAGTTAGCTATGAAAAAGCGAGAGAGCGAGAGAGACATGTTGACTTTATGTAATGATGGACTGTACTTCTGTCCAGGTCACACAGACCTGAAGAACCACTAAGTAGGTCACTTCCACCTGACCATTGTGTGTGTCTGTGTGTGTGTGTGTATGTGCGTGCTTGTGTCGGGGGGAACCCAACAAGAGTAAAACGTGTGCCGTAAAAGGCCCATTAGAAGTGAGAAGGCGGAGAGAAGGCAGAGTCTTTAAGATCCTCCCTACGGTGCTACCATTCCCCCTATCACACAGACCCATACACAGAGGCCACAGTGACCCACCACCATCACAGGCCTGGTTCCATTTCAGTCCACAGCCCCTTCCCCTAGCCTCCACCTCTTTAGTCTTCACAGATCTGATGAGACTGGATAGGTGGAAGCTGCCCAAGTCCTATTGCAAGGCAAAGTGGACCCATAACCATCTTGTTTAAAGATTTATTCAGATTTACAGACAATTTCCCCATCCCCGTTGTTTAGAGATCTAAAGGTATCGGATAGGGGCGTTAAATGGAATCTATTATATATTTTCTACTAACTCTAGTTCAACAGGAGCAGCCTGTAGTGTATTGTGCCACCTACCTGGTGAGGAAGCCATTGAAGGGCAGGCGTACAGGGTAGCCATAGCGGATCATCCGGACCATCTCCAGCACCCCTACATACTGCAGCTGGGTAGACACGTGGAAACTGTCAAAGCAGTCCGCCGTGCCACTGCTGTTGGGACGCACACACTCCACAAAGTGAGGGGTACACGCCTGTAGCTTACTGACCACCTCTGACAGAGAGTTCTGAAAGGAGGGGGGAGGGGGGAGAGATAGAGGGAGAGAGAGAATGTTTCATATTAAAATTAATGTTCCTTAAGCACTTGGCAATTGAGCTGACTCGATTCCTCACTCCCTTGTCACCTTCACACACGTGAAAGCAATGGTGTTGGTATCAGCTTCATGGAAATATGGTTACATTTATCCCTCTAGTGGCTAGTTCCTATACCTGGGATGGTTCCTCAACCTGGGCTAGTTCCTCTGGACTTACTTTGACTTAAAACTTAAGTTTTTCGAGGTCTCCCCCAGTTGTGTCCACTCCCAGACATCTCTGCCTGGGCGTCTCTTCTCCAACTATTCCTGGGGCGGCCTCTTTTCCTCTTTCCCTGGGGGTTCCATTACAGGGCTTGTCGGGTAGTGTTGGCTGGTTTCCGGAGGGTGTGTCCTATCCAGCTCCACTTTCTTCTCTGGATCTGCTGTTCGATAGGATCCTGTCCAGTTCTCACCCAAAGCTTCACATTTCTGACCTTGCCTCTCCACCAGATGTTCAGGATCATTCTGAGGCAGCTATTTGTGAATGTTTGTAATCGGCTATTTGTGTTTTTGGTTGATCTCCATGTTTCTGATCTGTACAGCAACACCTGTTTCACGTTGAAGTTGAAGATGCACATGTATTGGTATGTAGAGATGTATTTGGAGCTCCAGATCTTCCTGAGCATGTTGAACACTACCCGGGCCTTGTTGATCCTGCTCTTTATGTCCGCATCGGTCCCTCCGTTGGTGTCCATGACACTACCTAGGTAGGTGAAAGCCTCCACTTCCTCTAGGGGTGTGCCATGCATGAGGATAGGGTTGCCTGTCTTGGGGTGGATCTTCATCACCTGGGTCTTTGTAATGTTTGGTGTAAGTCCGAGTTTTTTTGCTGCTTGTGGAATTTTGTCTTCTCCTGCATTTGAATGTTGTCCGCAAAGTCAAGGTCATCCTTGTCCACTGTATCCCATTTCTTCTCCCTTCTGTGGTCTGCTTCATTATCCAGTCAATAGCAAGAAGGAAAAGAAACTGTGAAAGTAGGCAACCCTGCTTAACACCCTATTTCCTCAACCTGGGTAAATTCCTCAAACTGGGCTGGTTCCTCAACCTGGGTTTGTTCCTCAACCTGGGTAAATTCCTCAACCTGGGCCAGTTCCTCAACCTGGGTTTGTTCCTCAACCTGGGTTTGTTCCTCATGTTCCTCAACATGGGTTTGTTCCTCAACCTGGGTAAATTCCTCAACCTGGGCTAATTCCTCAAACTGGATTAGTTCCTCAAACTGGGCCAGTTCCTCAACCTGGGCCAGTTCCTGAACCTGGGCCAGTTCCTGAACCTGGGCCAGTTCCTGAACCTGGGCCAGTTCCTGAACCTGGGCCAGTTCCTGAACCTGGGCCAGTTCCTCAACCTGGGCCAGTTCCTCAACCTGGGCCAGTTCCTCAACCTGGGCCAGTTCCTCACCCTGGGCTAGTTCCTCAACCTGGACCTGTTCCTCAACCTGGGCTAGTTCCTCAACCTGGGCTAGTTCCTCACCCGTGGCTATTTCCTCAAACTGGGCCAAGTCCTCACCCTGGGCTAGTTCCTCACCCTGGGCCAGTTCCTCACCCTGGGCTAGTTCCTCAACCTGGGTAAATTCCTCAACCTGGGATAGTTCCTCAGCCTGGGATAGTTCCTCAACTTGGGATAGTTCCTCAACCTGGGATAGTTCCTCAACCATATAATGCCATACTGTATGGCTAATAGAGACATGTAGGCCTGGTCCTCGGTGTACAATACTCTGCGTGGAGCTCTTAAGACTGGATTTAACAGATGAGTTTGGGGGGGGGGGTGTCACATGGCCAGGGTTCCTTATACATGGTCAGCAGTCGCCAAGACAACAGTGAGTGAGGAGTGAGGTCACGTCGTGTGTGATGAAGTGGCCTGATTGGTTAGGGTGTGTTGTCTCTGTAAGGCTGTGAGAGTGTGTCAGAGTGTGTTTCTCAGACATTCACCGGTACCACTCGATCATACTTCTTACCACTCCCTAATGACGTGGCTCTCTACTGTAAATGTGTGTGTGTGAGTAGGCTACTGTACTGTACTGAGAGCCGTGACATCAGAAACATAGTTTCTCCAACACACACACACACACAGACACACACACACACACAGACACACACACACACAGACACACACACACACACACACACAGACACACACACACACAGACACACACACACACAGACACACACACACACACACACACACACACACACACACAAACACACAGAGCACATTGTTCATTGTTCATTCATACATTCAGAGGGCTTTATGCTTGGGTGGATACAGCGTCATTCTTCAGCCCACACTCACCTTCTCTCCTCTCTCCTTCTCCCCCTCTCCTTCCCTTGTAACACCACAGCTCCTGCCTGCAGGCAGCACACTGCCCTCATTCAAACCACCAACCATCACTCACACCAAAGCTACATCCATGTTACGCCACCATCACATCACATTGGGTTTAGTGGTGTGGACATTGGAACGCGATCTGCCTTTGTTTTGCACTTGTAGGGTAGAGATCCATCTAAATGAATAGTGTTGTTTCATTTGGATCAACTACAGATTACTACCACATTTTATAGACTTCAAAAATATGGGTCAGGGGTTCAATCCAAAATGGCACCCTATTCCCTATAGCGTGCATTATGTTTGACCAGAGGAAAGTAGTGCACTCTATACAGCCAAGGTCATGGTCAGTGTCAGTTAGAGAAGTTGAATCACTTTAGTGTTTGGGTGAGTGTTAGAATCCTTACTGGGTAAAATGCTTGGGTTATTATAGTTGTGGTTTGGTCCATTGTTGTGCTACTGCTTAATGCTTACCCTCAGCTGCACAGCAACCGTAACTGGACCACACCTCTCCAGCCTCTGCAAGAAAGATGATGCTCCCTTCTTCTTCAAGAGCTGAGAGGGAGAAAGAGGAGGACAGCGAGAGAGAGAGAGAGCGAGAGAGAGAAAGAGAGAGAGAGAGAAAGAGAGAAATACTAGTTGGTTGACTGTGCTGTGGAGACACCACTTGATCATGATGTGGAGACCAAGTGATGCAGTCCTATGAATACGGTCAAATCATTATATGAATATGGTCATTCATGACTAGATATATAAAGCTAATTTGCCATTACGGTCATACATCTATACGCTATTCAATGTCCTCCTCCTCTACCTCAACCATTCAGTACCATATAACAATGTACTGTACCATATCATCATCCTAGCATTATTACAATTCTGCATTATAATATCTTTGGTGATGGATGTAAATCCATGAGCTTCTTTCTAGCCATGTTTAACTACAGTGCAGTAATATTGTGCAATGTTACATCCTGTTATTACCATGGTCTTCATTAACACGGGGAAAGAGTTAACAGTCTTGCTTAAGCCTTGCCTCAATATGTTTAATGAGGGGGTTCAGCCTTCAGCAGGTTATGTAATGCAGAGGCTATTATAGTGCGCACACACACACACACACACACACACACACACACACACACACACACTTGCACAGACACACACGCAGACATACACATGTGCACAGACACACACTCAGCGAATCCTACTAGTTACTGTCCTATTAGATTTGACCTGAATACAGAGACAGAGTGAGAAGGGGGGAGAGAGAGAGAGAGAGAGAGTTCATTTGCCTTTGGACTAAAGAGCAGGAACCCAGACTTCACCGAAGAAATCTAAAATACAGACAAAAATAAATAAGGAAATCATCTGAGCAGAGAAAAATGTCTTCCTCTCTGCTAATTATGTCCCCCCACTAGAATCCCCCATACAGCTTCTTCATCGTAGAAGGGGAGATCAATAATTTCCAGACCTAGGGACATGTACTAGTCTGTGGCGATCTAAACGCCAGAACCTGACACCCTTAGCATGCAGGGGGACAAACACCTACATGGAGGTGAAAGCATTCCCTCCCCAATATGCCTTCCTAGGCACAAATACGACAAAACAAACAACAAAAACGGTTCACAACTCCTGCAGCTCTGTTGCATGCTGGGTCTGTACATAGTCAATGGTAGGCTTCAAGGGGACTACTACGGTGGACTCTTGGCAGCAGTACTGTAGAACCTATTCAACCAAAAACACAGAGACTGAGAAAACCTGACCCTACATCTTCACTATGGTGAAACACTAAAAGAGTACAGAAATAAACAAAGGAAAAAGAAAGAACAGCACGTCAGAAATCAGCTCAAAGTAATTGAAGAATCCATAGATTAACCACCTCTGGGAAAATCGGAACACACTTAACAACAACACGAAGAGCGATCTACCAAAAATGGAAATGTATGGATAAACCACTTCAATCTTTTTGGCCCTATAACAAAGAACAAACCACTAAAACGTGATCAATTACAAATCTTAGAGTGAGCTATTAAAGAGTACCGGAACCCACTGAATTCTCTAAATACATTGAATGAACTACAGGACAAAATACAAACCCTTCAGCCCAAATAGGCCTGTGGTGTTGATGGTATCCTAAATGAAATTATAAAATATACAGACCATAAATTCCAATTGGCTAAACCTATACTCTTCAACATCATCCTCAGCTCCACCCCAACCCACAACAGTGGAGACAAATTTGACCCCAATAACTACCATGGGATATGCATCAACAGCAGTCTTGGGAAAATCCTCTGCATTATCATTAACAGCAAACTCCTACATTTCCTCAGTGAAATCAATGTCCTAAGCAAATGTCAAATTGGCTTTTTACCAAATTACCATAGGATAGAACACGTATTCACCCTGTACACCCTTATAGACAAACAACCAAGACAACCTTCTCATGCTTTCTTGATTTAAAAAACGATTTGACTCAATTCGGCATGAGGGTCCGTTATTCAAATTGATGGAAAGCGGTGTTGGGGGGAAAGCATACACCATTACACAAACAGTTGTGTGATGGTGCAGTTAAAATTGGCAAAAAAACACAGATTTATTTCCTCAAAGCTATGGGGTGAGACAGGGATGTAGCTTGAGCCCCACCCTCTTCAACATTTATATTAACAAATTGGTGAGGACTCTAGAACAGTCTGAAGCAACCAGCCTCACCATACTAGACTCTGAAGTCAAATATTTACTGTTTGCAGATGATCTTGTGCTTCTGTCCCCAACCAGGGAGGGCCTACAACAGCACCTAGATTTTCTGCATAGATTCTGTCAGACTTGGGCCCTGACAGAAAAAGTCAATTTGCCAGGACCACAAATGCAAATTCCACCTTTTTATTTTTTTTATTTTTTTATTTCACCTTTATTTAACCAGGTAGGTCAGTTGAGAACAAGTTCTCATTTGCAACTGCGACCTGGCCAAGACAAAGCAAAGCAGTGCGACAAAAACAACACAGAGTTACACAGTAAACAAACATAGTCAAAAACACAATAGAAAATATATATACAGAGTGCAAAATGTAGTGCAAAATGTAGTAAGGTTAGGAGGTAGGACAATAAATAGACCATAGTGGTGAAATAAATTACAGATTGTCATCATTAACACAGGAATGAAGGATGTGCAAATGATGATGTGCAAATAGATATACTGGAGTGCAAGATTTGTGAAAATAACAAAAATAAATAGAATATGTGGATGAGGTAGTAGTGTGGGCTATTTACAGAAGGGCTATATACAGGTGCAGTGATCGATAAGCAGCTTAGACAACTGATGCTTAAAGTTATTGAGGGAGATAGGAACCTCTAGCTTCAATGATTTTTGCAATTCGTTCCAGTCATTGGCAGCAGCGAACTGGAAGGAATGGCGGCCAAAGGAGGTGTTGGCTTTGGGGGTGACCAGTGAGATATACCTGCTGGAGCGCATGCTACGGGTGGGAGTTGCTATCGTGACCAGTGAGCTGAGATAGGGCGGGGATTTACCTAATAAAGAATTATAGATGACCTGGAGCCAGTGGGTTTGGCGACGAATATATAATGAAGGCCAGCCAACGAGAGCATACAGGTCGCAGTGGTGGGTAGTGTATGGGGCTTTGGTGACAAAACGGATGGCACTGTGACAGACTACATCCAATTTGCTAAGTAGAGTGTTGGAGGCTAGTTTGTAAATGACATCGCCGAAATCAAGGATCGGTAGGATAGTCAGTTTTACAAGGGCATGTTTGGCAGCATGAGTGAAGGAGGCTTTGTTGCGAAATAGGAAGCCAATTCTGGATTTAATTTTGGATTGGAGATGGTTGATGTGAGTCTGGAAGTTGAGTTTACAGTCTAACCAGATGCCTAGGTATTTGTAGGTGTCCACGTATTCTAACACCTAGAAACTGTTGCCCTAGAACACACAAACAAATTATACCTACCTCGACCTAAACATCAGCACCATGGGTAACTTCCACAAAACTGTGAATAATCTGAGAGACAACCAAGAAGGGCCTTCCATGCAATCAAAAGGAACATGAAATTTGACATTCCAATTAGGATCTGGCTAAGAATACTTGAATCAGTTATAGAATCCATTGCCCTCTATGGTTTTGAGGTCCACTCACCAACCAAGAATTCACAAAATGGGACAAACACCAAATTGAGACTATGCATGCCTAATCCCGTGTACAACGTAAAACACAAAATAATGCTTTGCCGAGCAGAATTAGGCCGATAATGATAAAAAAACTGAAAAGAGACATTAAATTCTATAACCACCTAAAAGGAAGTGATTCTCAAACCTTCCATAACAAAGCCCTCACCTACAGAGAGATGAACCTGTAGCCAGCTGGTACAAACACACCCCTGAGTCAATACTTGGTAAAAACACCTTTGGCAGCGATTACAGCTGTGAGTCATTCTGGGTAAGTCTCTAAGAGCTTTCCACACCTGGATTGTGAAACCTTTACCAATTATTATTTTCAAAATTCATTAAGCTATGTCAAATTAGTTGTTGATCATTACTAGACAACCATTTGCAGGTCTTGAAATAGATTTTCAAGTAGATTAAGTCAAAACTGTAACTTGGACACTTAGGAACATTCACTGTCTTTGTGGTAAGCAACTCCACCGTGAAAGGTGAATTAATCTCCCAGTGTCTGGTGGAAAGCAGACTGAACCAGGTTTTCCTCTGAGATTTTGCCTGTGCTTAGCTCCATTCCATTTTTTTTTTGTAAAACACTTCCCAGTCCTTAACGATTACAAGCATACCCATAACATGATGCATCCATCACTATGCTTGAAAATATAGAGAGTGGTACTGTAATGTGTTGTATTGGATTTTCCCCAAACATAACACTTTGTTTTCAGGACAAAAAGTGAATTGCTTTGCCACGTGTATTGCAGTATTACTTTAGTACCTTGTTGCAATCAGGATGCATATTTTGTTATCTGTTTTATTCTGTACAGGCTTCCTTCATTTAACTCTATCATTTTGTTCTCTTTTTGTTCCCTCTCTCTCCTCTCCTCCCTTTATCTCTGATCACAGGTGATGAGCTGCACATGTGACAGAGGGGAGGTGTATTTATTTGGGTGCTATGGGGTTGGGCTTCATGTCTCGTGGGTTCTGGTGCTAGGAGAACATGTGAGAGGGTGATGTATTACCATCCGCACCATGATTTGTTTGTTTGTTATTTTCAGCCTGAGGGCCATGTAAGAAGCGTATTTAATGCGGTCCAGGCAACGGCCTGTCTGTGACACCCATACAGGTAAAATAAAATAAAAAATAAAGCCATTTGAAGAGAGAGAGAGAGAGAGAGAGAGAGAGAGAGATAGATAGAGAGAGAGAGAGAGAGAGAGAGAGAGAGAGAGAGAGAGAGAGAGAGAGAGAGAGAGAGAGAGAGAGAGCGAGAGCGAGAGCGAGAGCGAGAGCGAGAGCGAGAGAGAGAGCGAGAGCGAGAGAGAGCGAGCGAGCGAGAGAGAGAGCTGAAGTTACGAAATTCTCTAGCAGAAGTTATGAAATTCTCTAGCAGAAGTTATGAAATTCTCTAGCTCAGGGTTTCCCAATCTTGGTCCTGGGCCCCCCCACGTTTATTTTTTTGCCCTACACAGCTGATTCAAATAATCAAAGCTTGATGATGAGTTGGTTATCTGAATCAGCTGTGTAGTGCTGGGGGGGGCAAGTTTGAAGTTATGAAATCTAGCATAATTGTGAGAACACAATGTTTTATAGCAGAAGGGTGTGTGGTTTGTGAACCCTTAAAATGTCATGAGAAACATTTATGATGACACTCTCTTACCACATATTTGTGTGTCTCTCTCTCTGTGTGTGTGTGTGTGTGTGTGTGTGTGTGTGTAAATGTACTCTATCAGCTGGCAGTACAGGACAAACAAAGCTATTCCCAGAGGTCTATATTTAACAGTCTGGTGGGAAGTGGCCTAATTTGGGAAACATGTTTTTTCCAAACACACACTCCTCGCTTTTCCATCGGTCCTCTGCTCCTGGCTGCTGCGTTTCCAATCGGAACACCCAGCTTCCAACTAAGTGCGTCACAGACATGGACACAGCCTGCTTTCACTATTGGTGATTCCCACCTCCCTTAACCACCAATCAACATGAGAGGCATGCCCATATTTAGCATTTTCTGAGGCTTTGAGCTGTTTGTCCTTTCTATTGATCATGACGGGGAACACATCATTGTATTAATTGATTTGTATTTATTTATTTGTATGTATTACCACACTGATTGCGGTACTTTATTGGGGTCGTTGATTTCACCGGGAAAAGTTACATTGATAAGTACTGAATAAATACCATACTGACTGGATAGGTTGTGGTTTAGGGATGACTCATGAGTTAGGGGTTTCACCCTCTTATTGAATGTACCTTAGTGACTCAGAGTGTATATCTGTATATGGTATGCTATACAGTACATGTCATATGGTATGTTAGCCTCTTTGCTCCCAGAGACCTGTACACATTGGGCTCCCGTTGCTGAAGGATTCATACCGTATCCCCAAAAACATATTTACCAGCCCTCTGGTTTACCTATTTCTGTCACTGAGGGAGAATCTATCATCTGGAATGCCTTACCAGTCGATACGGGTTATTAAATGTGTGAACTAGGAAAAATTAAAATGTAAATCTCCCTAGTCTGCATACTCCGCAGTAGTTGCCAATGCGAGATTTCCGTGTGATCTCAGATGCCCGAGCAACTTTAGGAAGATGCGGAGTGAATTTGGTAATCTCTGGAAAACGTTTAATTTTCACACATTTAATAACCCATACCAACTGGTAAGGCATTCCAGATTATAGATGTACCTTCGGTTATGGGAAATGTTTATTGGAAATAGATATATGAGGGATACGGGATGTCGTTTTCAGTGACAGGAGCCCAATGTGTACCAGAGCGAAGGGGCCAATGTACCATATGAATATACTGTATAGCGTTCACTCTGAGTGACTCGCTAAGGTGATGGTTGTGTCACTTAGTCTTCCATACCTTGGTGAGTGTATGCAGTATGGTATGCTACACATTATATGGTTTACCAGCCATTGTCCAGTACCTTGGTGAGGTCCAGGTACCTCCGAGGGTCACGGCCTGTGGGAGTCAGGGTGGAGGAGGAAGACATCCTGTTTAGCAGCAGGGATGCTTTGGGCCCTTTCAGAGCCATCCTGGCCTGGCTGGGTACCAGAGACCCAGTCTGGGTCAGCTTGGACTGGAACAACTGCTGCACCAACACACTCTCACTGGCTGTACAGGGGAATCACACACAGAGAGAGAGAGAGAGAGAGGGAAGGGAGTGGAGTGGAGAGGAAAGAGGGAGGTAGACAATTGGAGAGAGTGGATTGGAGGAGAGGATCAGTGGGAGCAGGAAAGGAGGAAGGAGAGATATAGAAAGGGAGAGAGAGAGGAGCAGACAGGAGACATGAGGGGATTAACAGGAGAAGGATGGATGGAAGGAGGGAAGGAAGGAAAGAGAGGAGAAGTGAGGGGGAGGCAATGGAGCAATAATAGCCATGTAAACAATCAGCTCCATAAGAGAGTAGGCTGAGCATGCTGCCACAGAACACGTGAAGCAGCCCTCGACAACAATGAGATCTTTGAGAGAGGCATGTGTGTGGGAGGGGAGTGTGTTTGGTGTGTCGTGTGGTGGTGAGGGAGAAAGAGAGGGAGAAAGAGAGAGAGAGAGAGGGAGAGAGAGAGAGAGAGAGAGAAAGAAGGCAGAGCGAAAGAGAGAGATCTTGAAAAGAAAAAACAAACAAGGGTCCTAGACTGGTTGTAGGGAGTAATGAGTATGGGCTCCAGAGGTAATTGTCTCTTCATTTATGTAATCATAATCCCCCTCCACCCCCACCAGCACCACCTGACTACTGAGGCCCACAAAGCACTCTCCATACATACCCCTCAGCCCACCCTCAGCCCCGGCCTTCACACACTCATTCAGTCTAAACTCACCTTTACCCCTTGGTATATAGGAAATGGATGGGAAGGAGGGGCTGAGATCCACATGAGGCTGATGAGGGGAGGACAGCTAATAGACAGCTAATAATAATGGCTGGAATGGAGTGAATGGAATGGTATCAAACAAATGCAAACCATGTGTTCTGATACCATTCCATATATTCCGTTCCAGCCATTACTATGAGCCCGTCCTCCCCAATTAAGGTGCAACCGGCCGCCTGTGGCTATATCATATTATCTGATATGGAAGTGTTTGTGGGTACGTACGTTTCTGTCCAAAAGGAGAAAAACAGGAATGGATGTGTGTATCATAATATGTGTGCACGCATGTCTTAATGTGTGTACATTGTGTGTATGTGCACAAAGGAACAAATGCATGAGAGAGGGACAGAGAGAGGTACATAAGCCAACTCTAAAGGGGTAGACTTGATTAGGCACATCATGTAAATTACAGCAAACCACAGTAATTAGCCCTAGAGACGCTAAGCTAGCTGATCCTGGCTCTAACACAAGGTCTGCCTGTGTCCTGCTATGCTTGGCTCACAACTACACCAGCACACATCTGGCCATGCTCAATGGACTATATACCCTGCTGCTATCAACACACACATCATTAAGATACCTATTGCTGTGTGTATTATGAGTATGGATGAGTGCTCTGGACAGGGTTGTGTGTGGGTCGTTCCATATGAATTCAATCACTTTCTGACAGAACCCCTTCCAGACATGTTTGCCCATGGTAGAAGTGGTCAGAAAGTGACTTTTTGAACCTGAATGCCAAAACAAAGAAAGTTGACCCATTTTGCATACCCCATCTTACCATGAGACATCCATGTCTTCATCACTTTAAAAGATAAACAGTTGAGTTTGATATCATTTGATAGCTTACAAACAGGATTGTCAAACTATTTGATGATTTATTTTTTTAAATTTATTTTTTAAAATAAAAATTATTAAATCAATTACCTAAAAAAGTGTAAATGTTGTAGCTTAGACCCTATTTTACATTGTCTGAGGTGTTTTCCCCGTCATCGGTGGAGACACAGTATTCTCTTGAATACATGGTGAGCGTCATTTCAATCATAGAAACATAATTTTGGAATGGACCTATCCCTTCAGACCACTACAAATTAGCTGGTACACCAACATCGAATGACAACTTGAATTGGAATGTCTATTCTATTACTTATATTTACATGATTTCGAGCTAAAACAGTTTTTTTTTAACATTTTTGCAAATTTATTAAAAATAAAAAACAGAAATACCTTGATGGTCGAAAGGGGTGCAGTCAGAAATTGATTGAAATTAAATGGAATGACCAGTGTGTGTGTGTGTGTGTGTATTGAATGATACTTACACTTCAGAACCAGTAGTAGGTTTTGGGGGAAGGAGTCCTTGTTCTTCACCAGGGATCCTGTGAGGTCATAGGCCATCTACCAATCAGAGAACAGATATACAACATGTTAAAGGTCCACCTTTAAAATGCCAGATACACTCACCTGCTCTACGTTGTATGTGAGTGTTGCTGTGTGTGTCTTCGTGTGTGTTTATGAGTGAGTGAACGCCTACTCACTTGGCCTGCGTAGTGTTTCACAGTGAAGGCAGGACCCTGGTCAATGGGAGGGGGGTTTCCATTGCCGTCCTTGGTTGTCAGGGAGATGCCGTGTGTGGGTGAGTTGTCGAGGTGTGTCTGTAGTCTCTTGTAGAGGGTCTGTTCTGTAGGCCTCAGCGACTGACTCTCCTCATCCATCACAGACAGCAGACCTTGAGGCTTCTGGGAAGATGGAGTACGGGGTCACAGCCATAGATATAGAATGCATAGAACCACGGTACACATGACCCTCTACATTTCATGGAGTGCACTGATGCAGGGTCAGATATTTTTCAGCTCCCTAATGTTTCAGGTTTGGAGGTAGTGTAATCTGATCCTAGTTGTGTGATTGAGGGCAACTTTGTACCTCAAAATCTATTTAACCACACTCAAAACCAAAGCCTTTTCTAGAATGAGATATGTGTTGTTTATAAAGGGGTTATCACAGTTCTTAAAGGCGGAGCGAAGAAGTCTAGAATGGCAGAGCGAAGAAGTCTAGAATTACCTGGAAGAAGAAGTCTAGAATGGCGGGCTGGTTGCCAGGCGACTGGAATGTCTCCATGGCGACGGCCTCCTGTAGACACTCGGCCTGCTCTTGCTGGAACAGCACCTCAGAGACATATTGCCTCACACGCTCGTTGGTCATGTTCACACACAGCTGGGAACACACACACACACACACACACACACACACACACACACACACACACACACACACACACACACACACACACACACACACACAAGTTAACATGCAAGTAAATGGTGTGTGGCAGATTCACACAGGACAAAAATTACAGATGTGGTGCTTTGTGCTTGTGCACATAATTACATTACCCAAACTCCTCCAGTAAAACTAATGCCGTCTGAAAAGAGCTACAGTAACATGTAGGCCTAATGTCCTAAAACAAAAATTCAGCATAGGCCTAGGCTACTACCTAACGATGTATATGCAATCACAGCAAATTGCTGACGAGCACTTCCCGCGCTGCTCACATGCCTATCTCAAATCCAAATCTAATTTGGTTAAAAAGATACTAAAACTGTGAATATTGAGAGTTAATAAAAACTCTCAATAATAATAATCATATTAAAGGAGCAATCAGCAGTTGCTACATCCATTTTTGATATATGTACACTTTTTATATCTACACATTGATTCTTGAATAATATAACTTATAAATACCTCATGAGCTTCATTTAACTGCTTTCCCCCATCAGAACCCAAAATATAAGTAAATGTAAACAAACACTATATGGCCTCAGAAAATGGTTTAAACTATACTTTTGATATCATGGATGGTCAGTCGTTGCATCCATAGCTGTCTATAAATTTGAGGGTGGTTACATTTCTCCAGGCCCATCCCTCAGGTTTGCCTGAAATAGGGGTGGAAAGAGTGCCTTGTTATTGTACTGCTGATTGCCACTTTAAGGCTCTGCCTCCTCTCCATAAAATGGAACCCCCATCCAGAGCCTAGAGTCAGCTACAGTGCCTTCGAAAAAATAATTCAGACCCCTTGACTTCTTCCACATTTGATTACGTTACAGCCTTATTCTAAAATGTATGAAACATTTTTTTCCCCCTCTTCAATCTACCCCCATAATGGCAAAGCAAAAACAGTTTTTTTGCTAATATACAGTCCTTAGTACAGGGTTTAATTACAAATAAATGCACGTATTGCACATTCGATATACTAAAAGCAATGAAAAATATTTTAGTACCCTTCCTCAGATCTGTGCCTCGACACAATGCTGTCTTGGAGCTCTATGGACAATTCCTTCGACCTCATGGCTTGGTTTTTGCTCTGACGTGCACTGTCAACTGTGGGACCTTATATAGACAGGTGTGTGCCTTTCCAAATCATGTCCAATCAATTGAATTTACCACAGGTGGACTCCAATCAAATTGTAGAAATATGTCAAGGATGATCAATGGAAACAGGATGCACCTGAGCTCAATTTTGAGGGTCTGAATACTTATGGTATTTTTATTTTTTTATTTTTAATACATTTGAAAAAATTTCTAAGAACCTGTTTTCACTGTTATTATGGGGTATTGTGTGTAGATAACTGAGGATTTGTTTTTATTTAATCCATTTTAGAATAAGGCTGTAACATAGCAAAATGTGGAAGGGATCTGAATACTTTCCGAAGGCACTGTATATGTCTATAGCCTACTGTATCTACTGTACTGCTATAATAAAATGCACTATTGTTTACTTTGAAGTTTAAGAACAGGGCTTAACTACAGGTAACTGCCAAAATAAAGGAAACACCAACATAAAGTGTCCTAATTGGGCCACCACGAGCCAGAACAACTTCAATGCACCATGGCATAGATTTTACAAGTGTCTGGAAATCTATTGGAGGGAAGCACCACCATTCTTCCATGAGAAATTCCATCATTTGGTGTTTTGTTGATGGTGGTGGAAAACGTTGTCTCAGGCACCTCTCCAGAATCTCCCATAAGTGTTCAATCAGGCCTTTATGGTAGAGTGGCCAGACGGAAGCCACTCCGCAATTGAACACTCATGGCATATGGTTTACATAGTTTTCATGCTAATCAAACCATTCAGTGACCACTCGTGCCCTGTGGATGGGGGGATAGTAATTCTATGGGGGCATAGCCATAGTAGCCAAAATATTGGCCTGTCCAGCATTTTTATACATGACCCTAAGCATGATGGGATGTTAATTGCTGAATTAATTTAGGAACCACACCTGTGTGAAAGCACCTGCTTTCAATATACTTTGTTTCCCTCATATACTTTGATTCCATTATTTTGCCAGTTAGTTGTATATTGCACAATGGGCATTAAGAGTTCAATGCAAATACTCCTGCATTTCATAGTCAATTTGCTTAATATTGGGACGGGAGAGCTGTCACTCCCCTTACTGCAAGCAATCATAAATCAACGTGCCAAATATTACTGTCCAGTCAATGACGTTTAAGCTCGTGTTGTTACCATGCCAATTTTAATGATGGCGCCCAGTCCCAAATAAGCATTGGCTCCGAAATCAAAATATTCAAAGTTATGCAAAGTAGCAATTTCTGTATGACTAACACCCAGAACATGTATTTAGGGTTTGTTTAGATTGTTTTGTATGACCTAGCTAGTAAAATCCCTCCATTCCCGTTTAACATGTATTGGATATCACAATGATATGTAAGAATCAATTGTGGGCTATTTAATTTACAATTTATTTTAATTGTATTTTCGACTAATTCTACTCTCTTGTCCTTGAGTGCAGTCTATGACAGTGTCAGTCAGTCAGTCCCAGCAGTCTGTAAAGCATGAGCTCATTAAGGAAATGCTGAACAGGTACAATACAGCTCTGACAAACAAACTCTAATTAACAAGCCCAGGCTGCCATTAACGACCCTGATCGGTGTGGGTGTGTGTGGGTGTGGGTGTGTGTGTGCCATGCACACTGTAAATTATTCTGCTTGTTGACACCTGCCCCCCCCCCCCCCCCACCTATCTCTCCAGAGTGTAATGTGTAATCCAGTGATTAGTTGTCTTCAATAACAGACAGGGTCTCCTCAAACATGGACCTGAACACACTGGGGGAAGGAGGGATGAGGGTGAATGGGCCAAATGGGGGTGGAGGGGGAGAATGGGGGAAGAGGGATGCTTAATCCCTGATAAACTCTCTCTCTCTCTCTCTCCTCTCTCTCTCTCTCTCTCTCTCTCCTCTCTCTCTCTCTCCTCTCTCTCTCTCTCTCTCTCTCTCTCACTCTCTCTCTCTCTCCTCTCCTCTCTCTCTCTCTCTCTCTCTCTCTCTCTCTCTCTCTCTCTCTCTCCTCTCTCTCTCTCTCTCCTCTCTCTCTCTCTCTCTCTCTCTCTCTCTCTCTCTCTCTCTCTCTCTCTCTCTCTCTCTCCTCTCTCTCTCTCTCTCTCTCTCTCCATCCCTCCCTCCCTCCCTCGTAAGGTTAGATCAGTGAATCCCACTCTTCCGCTCGGATTAAAGAACATCCTGAGAGGAAAGCAATTGACATCTTACCACTTCTAACACAAACACACACACACACACACACGGTTTGATCAGGGGTGGTCCCAAAGGGAGTGTGGTAAGCCCAGGGCAGCATGGGTAAGCACTTATTTGCTTCAACACCTCCAATGTTCCGCTCGGATTAAAGAACATCCTGAGAGAAAAGCAATTGACATCTTACCACTTCCAACACACACACACACACACACACACACACACACACACACACAGATATAGAGACTGGCAGCTCGGATCCTTGTTCATACAGAGGAGAAGTCCATAAGACCTAGAGACCAAGGTTTTACACACAAGATTTATGAACGAGAGAACAGAGGGAGAGAGAGATGGCTGAAAGAAAGACATGGGCAGTGACAATAAAATGCTGTTGTGAATCATTAACACATACACAGGCTATTTGTTGTGGCCCTAATCCAGGGGAGACACAGGCAGGACAGGACGACATCACAGCACTAAATAATAACACAACTCATCTCACTAATGTACTATAAAAAAACACTACAGCTCACACATAATCACTATACAACTGAATCAATGCTATCATATTAAATGGTAATATATAGCAACTTTCAGACATAAATACAGGTGGTCCTGGGAAGCGAACCCACTATGCTGGCTCAGCAAGCATCATGCTCTACTAACTGAGCTACAGAGGACCATAACATAAACACTGCCCTGTGGTTCTGGTCTCAAAGGGTTAGGGGGTCTCAAAGGGGGGGGGGTTCATAATGTGTGTTGTGAAATTAACGTACCTGCTCAAATCCATTCCTCTGGAATTCCTCAAATCCAAAAATGTCCAGGATTCCAATCTCAAGGGCAGGATCTCTGTGGAAGAGGTATGGAGGAGGGGAAAGTTCAGAGAAGCAATTCACACATAGTGTGACATATCCTGAGAGGACAGGATGGTGTATGTCTCTGTTTGTGTGTATGTTTGATTTGGAGTGGTGTGGCTAGTATGAATGGAAAAGGGTGCATTCGGAAAGTATTCAGACCTCTTGACTTTTTCCAAATGTTGTTACGTTACAGCCTTATTCTAAAATGCATTACATTGTTTTTGTCCCTCATCAAACTACCCACTCCTCAGTAAAAGGCACATGACAGCCCACTTGGAGTTTGCCAAAAGGCACCTAAAGACACTCAGAAGAGATTGAACGTTTTGGCCTGAATGCCAAGCGTCACGTCCGGAGGAAACCTGGCACCTACGGTGAAGCATGGTGGTGGCAGCATCATGCTGTGGGGATGTTTTTCAGCGGCAGGGACTGGGAGACTAGTCAGGATCGAGGCAAAGATGGACGGAGCAAAGCACAGAGAGATCCTTAATGAAAACCTGCTCCAGAGTGCTCAGGACATCAGACTGGGGTGAAGGTTCACCTTCCAGCAGGACAACGACCCTAAGCACATAGCCAAGACAACGTAGGAGTGGCTTCAGGACAAGTCTCTGAATGTCCTTGAGTGGCCCAGCCAGAGCCCGGACTTGAACCCGATCGAACCTGATCGAATGGGGAAAACTTCCCAAATACAGGTGTGCTAAGCTTGTAGCATCATACCGAAAAAGACTTGAGGCTGTAATCTCTGCCAAAGGTGCTTCAACAAAGTACTGAATGAAGTGTCTGAATACTTAAGTATATGTGATTTCTTTTTTTTTTATACATTTGAAAAAATGTCCCCAAAAACTTGATTTACTTTGTCATTATAGGGTATTGTGTGTAGATTGATGAGGTTTTTTTTTTGGAATAAGGCTATAACCTAACAAAGTGTGGAAAATGGCACTGTATATATTAATTATTGCATATTATGGTTGATGTGTGTTTGTGTGTGTGTGTGTGTGTGTGTGTGTGTGTGTGTGTGTGTGTGTGTGTGTGAGAGAGAGAGAGAGAGAGAGAGGGTCAATGCAAAAACACATTCCAGAAGATAATAGTGCTTATCTGACATGACGATAAGGCTGAAAAACATCAACACACCAAGACCAAGGATCCACCGGCCTCCACCTCACCGTTGTGTGCACGTGTGTGTACGTGTCTGTGTGTACGTGTCTGTGTGTACGTGCGTGTGTGTGGCCTCCAAGTCAACTCGTGTGTTAGTACATAAAATGTAAACTATTCCAACTCTCCAGTGTAAACTATATGTTATGAGTGATAGTATCAGTGTTGTCTTTCTGACGGGCTTGTATGTGCTATTGTTGAGTCTGTGATGACGGACATATGACAGAGGGTTTTTAATAGGTATTTGTGCTGACTGCCAATGAATTCCTTGTAGTGTTCACAATGACAAAATGTACACGCCCGTGATACACATGCACACACATAGCCCTACCCCGCGCTGTCGTCCTGTCCCTGTAGATAGTAGTTGCTGTTGTTGACCAGGTAGCTGAAGAGGCGTCCGTACAGGGCCTTAGCCAGCTGATCTCTGTAGTGCTCTGACATCTCCACCGTGTGGCGCCGTGTGATTACATCACCTGAAGGAAAAAAAAGTGGGTAAACACCATGGTGACCTGGGCCTGACATCCAAACTGTTACCATAGAAATCTTAGCTTCAGCTTACAGATGGAAGGTATGTTTGGGAGTATTGCGAAGTCAGTCAATGTTTGGGAAAAAGACGAGGACAGAGAGTGAGTGATTACCTTTGAAGTACTGTACTTCAGAGGTGATGGCAGAACTCAGGTCATCAGAACACACCTGTAGCATTCCAGACACTGGAGAGAGAGAAAAGAGAAAGTGAAATATTAAAGTGATAAAAGAACAGAAAACGGAGATAGGGAGGGGGTGAAATGGTCATACTCAGTTCAAGCCTAACCTTCAGTCACTCACAAAAACAGTTTAAAATATGCTGTGTCACACTCTAACTAGTACTGATGCTTTCAAGACAACTGGGGGGGAAAAAAATTATTATGACATCAGCGATCTTCAGGTCGGAGCTCTAGAATGATGCATGAGTTTCCGACTTGGAATTCCGAGTTGGATGACCGTTCAAAACTATTTTTTCCAGTCAGAGCTCTTTTTCTCAAAGTTCCCAGTTGTCTCGAACACACTGAAGTTGGAAATTTCAGAGTTGCCAGTTCCCAGTTATTTTGAACAAAGCAACACTTCTCGCTCCAGCCTACATGATTCATTCTGACATCACTGAGCCGACATGACGAGTCAACCTTCGCAGAAAACTCATCACCACTTATATGCTGGCTGTGCTTAGTCATCCCTGGACTCAGAACATATGAACGAGCACAAAAACAGGGTGACAGGAACTCAGAATCCCAATGACCTCACGTCTCCTTGAGAGGGATCTGCTTTGGTGTGGGGGGATGACATAATTTGGCTACCCTCTCTGTAAGGTCAGGGTAACACGTGTGTAGTTGGGTTGTGTAATGTAGTGGGTAAAGGTTCCTTTTCTCACAATGGTAACAGCATGAGAGGGAACAGGGGCTCACCAAACAGGTGACTATAGCAGACTGGCTGAAACACCAACAGCAAATACATAACAGAATGGGAGAGAGTGTGTGTGTATGTGTGAGAGAGAGAGAGAAAGAGAGTGAGAGAGTGGGAGGAGAGCGAAAGAAGGGGATGAAACCGCCTACCCCCCCCCCACCCCTCCCTCTCCCTGGTGTCAGTGCATAGTGTTGGCCAAGGTCACATGACGGGGTGATGCTGACCTCGCTCCAGCAGCAGCAGGTTGCAGGGGTAGGCAGTCTCAGCATCTGTCAGTGACATGAAGCTCAGGTCCCCAACTTGCAGGACCACTGACAGCAGCATAAACACACTGTCCACCTCCTGATTGATAGAGAGAGAGAGAGAGAGAGAGAGAGAGAGAGAGAGAGAGAGAGAGAGAGAGAGAGAGATTGAGAGATTGAGAGATTGAGAGATTGAGAGATTGAGAGATTGAGAGATTGAGAGTGAGAGCGAGAGAGAGAGAGAGAGAGAGAGAGCGAGAGGAGACACATTTGACCCCAACAACTACTGTGGAATATGCGTCAACAGCAACCTTGGGAAAATCCTCTGCATTATCATTAAAAGCAGACTAGTTCATTTCCTCAGTGAAAACAAAGTACTGAGCAAATTATCGTATGACAAACCACATATTCACCCTGCACACCCTAATTGACAAACAAACAAACCAAAACAAAGGCAAAGTCTTCTCATGCTTTGTTGATTTCAAAAAAGCCTTTGACATGAGGGTCATGAGGGTCTGCTATACAAATTGATGGAAAGTGGTGTAGACAAACAATTGGTAAAAAACACACACATTTCTTTCCACAGGGTCGTGGGGTGAGACAGGGATGTAGCTTAAGCCCCACCCTGTTCAATATATATATCAACAAATTGGCAAGGGCACTAGAACAGACTGCAGCACCCGGCATCACCCTACTACAATCTGAAGTCAAATGTCTACTGTTTGCTGATGATCTGGTGCTTCTGTCACTAACCAAGGAGGGCCTACAGCAACACCTAGATCTTCTTCACAGATTCGGTCAGACCTGGACCCTGACAGTAAATATCAGTAAGACCAAAATAATGGTGTTCCAAAAAAGGTCCAGTTGCCAGGACCACCAATACAAATTCCATCTAGACACTGTTGCCCTAGAGTACACAAAAGACTATACATATCTTGGCCTAAACATCAGGTAACTTCCACAAAGCTGTGAACGACCTGAAAGAAGGCAAGAAGGGCCTTCTATGACATCAAAAGGAACATAAAATTCAACATACCAATTAGGATCTGGCTACAAATACTTGAATCAGTTATAGAACCCATTGGCCTTTATGGTTGTGAGGTCTGGGGTCCGCTCGCCAACCACCAAATACCAATTTGAGACTCTGCATGCTATATTCTCCAAAAATATACTGCAGAGCAGAATTAGGCCGATATCTGCTTATCATCAAAATCCAGAAAAGAGCTGTTAAATTATACAACCACTTTAAAGGAAGCGATTCCCAAACCTTCCATAACAAAGCCATCACCTACAGAGAAATGAACCTGGAGAAGAGTCCCCTAAACAAGCTGGTCCTGGGGCTTTGTACACAAACACAAACAGACCCAACAGAGCCCCAGGACAGCAACACAATTAGACCCAACCAAATCATGAGAAAAAAAAGAGAATTACTTGACACATTGGAAAGAATTAACAAAAAAACAGAGCAAACTAGAATGCTATTTGGCCCTGAACAGAGAGTACAAAGTGAAAAACCTGACCACTGTAACTGACCCAAACTTAAGGAAAGCTTTGAGTATGTACAGACTCAGTGAGCATAGCCTTGCTATTGAGAAAGGCCGCCGTAGGCAGACCTGGCTCTCAAGAGAAGACAAGCTATGTGCACACTGTCCACAAAATGAGGTGGAAACTGAGCTGCACTTCCTAACCTCTTGCCAAATGTATGACCATATTAGAGACACATATTTCCCTCAATTTACACAGACCCACAAAGAATTTGAAAACTATTGGGTGAAATACCACAGTGTGCCATCACAGCAGCAAGATTTGTGACCGGTTGCCACAAGAAAAGGGCAACCAGTGAAGAACAAACACCATTGTAAATACAACCCATATTTATACTTTAACCATTTGCACATTGTTAAAACACTGTGTATATATATATATATATATATATATATATATAATATGACATTTGAAATGTCTTTATTCTTTTGGAACTTCTGTGAGTGTAATGTTTACTGTTAATTTTTATTTTCACTTTTGTTTATTATCTACTTCACTTGCTTTGGCAGTGTGAACATATTGTATGTTTCCCATGCCAATAAAGCCCCTTGAATTGAATTGAACTGAGTTGTTATTGTTTTTATTCATGAAGTTGTGAAATCATACATAAACTGTAAACCACAACCTCCTAGTCTCCTCCCAAAGAGTCAACTCCCATCTTTTGAGCTAAAATATGTTCTTCAAACCCCTGAATCCCTCTTTCCCCATTCTCCCTAAACCTCTCCTCACAATTAAATTCAACTGAAGGGCTTTATTGGCATGGGAAACAAATGTTAACATTGCCAAAGCAATCTCCTTATCTAACTTCTCCTTTCCCCCACCTCTCTCTCTCTCTCTGTCCTTGAGTAGAGGACGCTTAATGGCAACCCAGACCCTTCAACCCTACTGGACTGTGTATATGTGTGTGTGTGTGTGTGTGTGTGTGTGTGTGTGTGTGTGTGTGTGTGTGTGTGTGTGTGTGTGTGTGTGTGTGGGTGGGTGTTATAGGAGCTGTTTCAGTGAGATAAACAGTGTTATTAGTCTCTGACACTCTATACAACGTAGAGAGAGAGTCCTGCAGTAGGAGAGGAGAAGAAAGAGAGTGGGAGAGAAAGGAGTGATTGAGGTTCTTCATGAGTCATCCCCAATGAGAGCTTAGGAAGGCACCAATGGGGAGCCAGTTCAATTCAATTTCAATTTAAGGGGCTTTATTGGCATAAATAATAAAAAATTAACATCAAACATTACACTCACAAAGAAAGACATTTCAAATGTCATATTATGTCTATATACAGTGTTGTAATGATGTGCAAATCATTGAAGTACAAAAGGGAAAATAAATAAACATAAACATAGTCTCTTTCTCTCGCTCTCCCTCTCATCCCCCCTGTCTCCCCATGTCAATCTCCCCTGTCTATCTCTCTCCCAGGAAGTACTCTTGCCCCCCATCACCCCCTCCCCTTCTCCCTCCTCCTTCCTACAGCATCAGCTGCTGGCTGTGGGAGGGATTAAAAACTGACTTTGTGGTCACTCACTGCTGACAGATGCTGACTGCAGCCTATACATAGACTGTGGTAAGTGCTGAGAACACTCATTCTGTACACAAACACCAGACAAGGTACAGTTCAGTACAGTCTGTACATATAGCTAGTATACTAACATGCAGAACCCCACATGACCACCACGAGGAGGTTGGGAAATGAACGTTTTGGTCCACCAGCCACTGTGGCAGGTAGATAATAAAATCTACCAGCGACTCAAAATATTGTTTTCACCCTAATTACATCAAAATCACAACAACAACAAAAAACAGACGAGCATGCTTTCTAATGTTTCTGAAACAAGAAAAGCATTCCTAGTAAGAAGCAATGGGGTATACTGCTTCATTTCCTTTCATTTTTATGATCTGCGTATTTTAACCAGTGTATGTTAAAATAAATCATTTATTTTCCTATTGTATCTAAATCATTTAGATACAATAGTAAAAACATCAATAATCAACAAAGTGCCTGCCTTGCCATAAAATGCTGAGTGATATGGCTTATTTATTATTATAGCTCAGGTCTCTATAATGACATCTTTTACAAGGAGTATATGATGTGCTCCTAAGTAGAGAGGTAGAAGCGCACAGATAAATCTATGAAAACAATAAAAAAATATTTAAGTGTTTTATTTTTAAGAAATTACAAAAGGCTCATGAATAAACGTTTTTGTGAGTGATCCATGCTCAATCTATTCTAGGACAATCATTAGGTGTGAGAAACATTTTCAACTGCCCCTTTAAGGGATGGGCCATTACCGTGGTAACTTGGGCACTTGCTTTGCTATGTCTTCCTGGCAGCAGACAGTTGCAGCAAACTCAAACTAACATTGAAAAGCAACCTGGCGTGTGAACAAACCGATGTAAATGGCAAATAAAAACTAGGACAAAGTCACACTTTAGTAGCTCTTCTTGTCAATTCGACCAACTTATACATGTGGGCTTTGGATTATTATTTTTTAACTGTTCCCAAATGCTCTGTGTGACCACCAGCCAACGTGGCTGAAGAAATAGACATTCCTAATGTCCAACCCTGCTCACAAGGTACAGTATGTGTACCCGCCAGTGGAGGCTGGTGGGAGGAGCTATAGCAGGACAGGCTCATTTTAATGGCTGGAATGGAGTGAATGGAACGGTATCAAACACATCAAACATATAGAAACTACATGTTTGACTCCATTCCATGAATTCCATTCCAGCCATTACAATGAGCCCGTCCTACTGTAGCTCCTCACACCAGCCTCCTCTGGTACCGACTGACCCTATACTCATGAACACACACACAGCCATACGTGTGGCAAATGACACATGCTGACACACGCATGCGCACACACAGTGTGTCATCGTACCAGTTTGTTGAAGCCCAGTGCTCTGAGGGCCTGTTTGATTGCGGTGAGACGGTCTCTACTCTGAGTTGAGGCTGAGGCCACAGGAGGGGAGTCTCCTGCTGGAACACCTGCACTCAAGTACCTAGATATACACAGACAGAGACCAGTGAGAGACAGCTATCATACTATACACCACAGACATGATCAAGTACAGTACAGAGAAGACCAGTAGGTAACAACACACAGACAGAGAGAAACCAGGGCGAGAGTTCACACACTACTGACATACTGCACTGACTAGATCTCACTGAGGGACTACAGACATAATATAACAAAAAAGCATATATATATTTTTAAATATATTTTTAACCAGTCAGAGCAAAGCGAGGGTGGGGAGGGGGGAGAGAGAAGGTGTCCCCAAATTGGCTAGTGTCGGAGGGCTTTTGATCACGCACTCGCAGCATTGAATCAGTGGCTGTAGCGTGTGCTTACCAGGCTTCAAAACCCCATCCTGGTCACTCGATACCAGACAGACTTTCCAGGGAAGGTTTATGGAATACTGTCACGCACTACGCACGCACACACACACACACACACACACACATTTGACAAACTCAGCGTGAGAAACTCATGTTTGGTAAGTCTTTCACTCGTTTCAAATGTTTTAACATTTTGGGAAGGAAATGGGGTCAATCTGGGTGAGAGGCATAAATACGGTAATTTCCCCCCCTCAGTCACCTGCTAGCAAGAGGGAGGGATGGGTGCATGTCTAAATCTATATTACTGTAATCTGTCTTTATGGCCTTATTACCTGTGAGACAGGACATTGTTGAGGTACAGACCTGTTAGACAGGACGTTGTTGAGGTACAGACCTGTTTGACAGGACGTTGTTGAGGTACAGACCTGTTTGACAGGACGTTGTTGAGGTACAGACCTGTTTGACAGGACGTTGTTGAGGTACAGACCTGTTTGACAGGACGTTGTTGAGGTACAGACCTGTTTGACAGGACGTTGTTGAGGGACAGACCTGTTAGACAGGACGTTGTTGAGGTACAGACCTGTTAGACAGGACGTTGTTGAGGTACAGACCTGTTAGACAGGACGTTGTTGAGGTACAGACCTGTTTGACAGGACGTTGTTGAGGTACAGACCTGTTTGACAGGACGTTGTTGAGGTACAGACCTGTTTGACAGGACGTTGTTGAGGTACAGACCTGTTTGACAGGACGTTGTTGAGGTACAGACCTGTTAGACAGGACGTTGTTGAGGTACAGACCTGTGAGACAGGACGCTGTTGAGGTACAGACCTGTGAGACAGGACGCTGTTGAGGTACAGACCTGTGAGACAGGACGCTGTTGAGGTACAGACCTGTTAGACAGGACGTTGTTGAGGTACAGACCTGTTAGACAGGACGTTTTTGAGGTACAGACCTGTGAGCCAGGACGTTGTTGAGGTACAGACCTGTGAGATAGGACGTTGTTGAGGTACAGGTCACTCTTCTCTTCAGGCGACAGGCCCTCAGCCATCAGGTAGAAGATGTTGAAGTTGTGTTGCTGACGAGGCAGGCAGGCCACACGGGACTTCTCCAACATGTATGTGTACATCCGTGCTAAACACACACACACACAAACACACAAATGTAATCCACATAATAACACATACTCTGTCAATATACTTTAAACCATATGTAACCAGTAGTAGGGGAACACACCTACTGTAAAAACACCTATATAAACCTACACACACACATTGTAATCTTAACAGAATTATCCATTAAGATACCAATGTGTACTCTCAAGATTCTTAAAGACAGGACACAGACCAAATGATCAAACAAAAAACCTGAGTATCCTTATGTCAAATTCATCTTTCATGCACAGCCAAATACTTATGAGTAAATAAATGTATCTATCTCAATGTGGTTCAGTAGGAATGACAGACACTGAAGCCTGACAGGTTTACTCATAGAGTTATACTCCCCCCTGCTGGCCATACTACAACAACATGAACCCTATGAGCACAGCTTGAACAACGAGACAGATATTTCACTGGATGTATACATTTTAAGCATCCGCTTGGCGTTTCCACTCACTACCAAAAATGGTAGTGAGAGGAAGCCCAGTGGGAGAAGATGGAAGGAGATGGATTTTGGCCGACATTCTGCACATTTTCTCATCAATGAAACATTTTATCGCAATACAGTTTCTGTTCCCAAAACTAGAATCTGTTATGAGTGGACTAAGTTTTGTAGACTTTACCTTTGCCAAAGTTTTTAAAAATTGCATTATTTTGAAGGAGTACAAAGGCGAATTGAGTTATTGCACACGTGTACTTCACAGAGTAGGCTTTGAAGGACCTAACATAAATTTGCAGATACATGCTAGAACGGGCCAATAGGATCTCTCTAGCTTGTGCTTGGTTCTGCCCACTATGACTAATTTGTTCCCATTTGAAACGACAGGCTGTGGTTTATCTTGGTTTACTTATACAAATCTTTGCTATGAGGGTGTAGTGGTGTATTCATCTGAGTAGACATTGAGTGATGTAGTTAGTAAGTTCCTTTGTTAGTAATAGAACAACCCCCTGAGTAAAGGCGTAGTAGTGTGTACCTCTGAGCAGTGTCTTTCTCTTGTCACAGTACTGCAGGCTGAGGAGTTTGATGAAGCGACTGGAGTTGTCATTCATGGGAGTCTTGGCATGACCAAATGCCTCCAGGATACAGTTAACCTACAAGCCACCACATAATACAGAGCGAGACAGTGTAATATACTGTACAATAAAACCATCCATATCACTTTCTGGGCTGGACATTTTCATCATTTTATTTTTAGAATACATTTTTATACATCTAAGACATGCATTGGTGATGGCATGTTCATAGATGCACAATTGTATTAATGTGATCAAATTTACCTAGGTCATTTGATTCACTGAAGTTTACTGAAGCAGGTGCATGAGTGTGAATTACTGACTGTCGCAATATGACTTCTGACTGTCGCAATACGACTTCTCTCCACCAGGGGACAGTAAAGCCCCACTGACTGATTGTCACACTCATCTGTCCCTCTGACCCAGATATGTTATCTAGCGCCAGTCCATGACTTCATCTGTGTAGCTACAGCTCCACTATAGCCAAGCAAGTGCTTTTCTCTCCACCCTGTTCAACAATGATGCTAAGCACGTTAAGGTCATAACAGTAATTGTAATGAAAAACTGCTAGGACTATCAAAAAGCAAGAAAGTGTTCATCTTCAGTCATTCAGTGCAATAATACTTTACTAGCATGCTAGTCAGCAAGAAAACCATTAGATTGCTGACTAAATGTTGATGTAAGGTTGACAGTAGTCCTTGCTCTTACTAAAGGGCTTTTTTAATCCGCTGCTTCCAGACAAGACTGGTTTAAAACCGTATCATTGCAATTGATCACTGCATATAAAACATTCTCACACAATGTCCTAATCATAACGACTTTTCATATAATGGTCGCTATGGTCATTTCCTGTCCCATTGTACTCCTCTATGGTCTCCCTCAATGGGTCTCACCAGTATGCTTTGATTCCACGGCCAGAAACTATCGCTGAGCACGTCTCACTGTCCGAGGTGAGAGGAGTAATAAGAGAATCGACAGCATTTAGATACTATGGATTTCTCTCAGGGACAAATAGAACAATGACAAAATCAATGGGCTTGAGTCATCATACAGATCCTAGCGATGGTTATCTAGGAAATAAAATAACCTGGGTTTGATGTAAAGACCAGTGCGCTAACACAGATTATTTGGTCCATGAATCCATATCTCAAACCACTACCCCACAGGGACTCTGTAACAGTGGACTTAACTATTCAACTTCCATTGTCCTCCAAGAGTGGATTCATCTTTTTAGGACAAACAGGCACAGGGGCTCCATATGTAAATAGTAACCCAGACTCACATGCTTTATCCTGGTCTCAAGAGAGAAGCCTTTGGGGCTGGACCTCCCTGCCAGGTGTCTCACTATGTGTTTACAAGCCTCTGTCTTCCCAGAACCACTCTCCCCACTGCAGAGAGAGAGAGAAACACACACACACAGACACAGAGACACAGAGAGAGAGAGAGAGAGAGAGACACACACACACAGAGAGACACACAGAGAGAGAGAGACACAGAGAGTTAGAGAGAGAGAGAGAGAGAGAGAGAGAGAGACACAGAGAGAGAGAGAGAGAGAGAGAGAGGAAGAGAGAGGGGTAGAGATATAGGCTTGTTAAGGTAGTAAGAGTGATTAGACATAAGTAGCTACAATATACAAATGACAGACGTGTGTGTCTGTGTGTCCATGCAATGGTGTGAATATCTGTGTCTGTGAGCGTGTCTATGTGTGTCCACATTGTTCCTGGTCTCAAATGAATGGGTGTGTTGTGTTGAGTGGCGTGAGTCATCAGGGTGTAGCTAATATCTGTCCGTCACACTCCTCCACCCGGCTAACATCACTCCTCCACTCTCCTGACATCACTCCTCCACCCTCCTGACACCAGTCCTCCAGCCTCCTGACACCAGTCCTCCAGCCTCCTGACATCAGTCCTCCAGCCTCCTGACATCAGTCCTCCAGCCTCTTGACATCACTCCTCCAGCCTCCTGACATCACTACTCCAGCCTCTTGACATCACTCCTCCAGCCTCTTGACATCACTCCTCCAGCCTCCTGACATCACTCCTCCAGCCTCTTGACATCACTCCTCCAGCCTCTTGACATCACTCCTCCAGCCTCTTGACATCACTCCTCCAGCCTCTAGACATCACTCCTCCAGCCTCTAGACATCACTCCTCCAGCCTCCTGACATCACTCCTCTAGCCTCCTGACATCACTCCTCCAGCCTCCTGACATCACTCCTCCAGCCTCCTGACATCACTCCTCCAGCCTCCTGACATCACTCCTCCAGCCTCCTGACATCACTCCTCCAGCCTCTTGACATCACTCCTCCAGCCTGTTGACATCACGCCTCCAGCCTCTTGACATCACTCCTCCACCCTCCTAACATCACTCCTCCACCCTCCTAACATCACTCCTCCACCCTCTGGACTATAATTTCTCTTTCTCATCCCCCCAACCCATTCACTCCTCTGGTCACAATCCTGCAGCTAGCCATTTCAATGGTATTGTTTATCAAGTGGACACTATCATAACAACCTAGCCTATGGCTATAATGTGAGTGCTCTGGGACTTTTTAGAAACATTTTGCTATTCATTTTCTTTCTTTATTCTATTCAAGGCCTCTGAAGTTGAAGGACCTACGGACGTTTCTTTGGGTTAGTGGAGATGGCAAGTGGAGCTCATATGTACTCTTCATCTAGTTGCTCCTCTAGCATCCCACTGAGGTCCTTCAGGTTAGGTTGATCCATCCACTTGACATCTGACTGAAGTCATTCAGGTTAGGTTGATCCACCCACTTGGTATCTCACAGAGGTCATTCAGGTTAGGTTAATCCATCTACCTGGCATCTGACTGAGGTCCTTCGGGTTAGGTTGATCCATCTACCTGGCATCTGACTGAGGTCCTTCGGGTTAGGTTGATCCATCCACCTGGCATCTGACTGAGGTCCTTCGGGTTAGGTTGATCCATCTACCTGGCATCTCACTGAGGTCCTTCAGGTTAGGTTGATCCATCTACCTGGCATCTGACTGAGGTCCTTCGGGTTAGGTTGATCCATCCACCTGGCATCTGACTGAAGTCATTCAAGTTAGGTTGATCCATCTACCTGGCATCTCACTGAGGTCCTTCAGGTTAGGTTGATCCATCTACCTGGCATCTGACTGAGGTCCTTCGGGTTAGGTTGATCCATCCACCTGGCATCTGACTGAAGTCATTCAAGTTAGGTTGATCCATCCACCTGGCATCTGACTGAGGTCAATCAGGTTAGGTTGACTGTGGTGAACTACACTACTCTGCTCCATGGGGGACTTAAACTAACAGTTGGACATACTGTAAGATCTGTCTAACTACACAACATAGATATACACACACACACACACACACACAGGCACACACAGGCACACACCCACACACACACAGAGAGAGAAGAGACCAGCTACGTTATACTTAGCAGATGGCTTTAGAAGTTAATTTATTCCCCCACTAATGACAATGCTGTGTGTGTGTGTGTAAGTGTGTGTATGTGATTTTGTCCTCCTATTAATGACCCTGCTGAGAGTGTGAACACAGCAGTTTACCTCTCTTTTCATTTACAGGGCTTTATTAGTGTCTATACCCTGGCCTCCAGGGATCATGTGTCTATACCCTGGCCTCCAGGGATCATGTGTCTATACCCTGGCCTCCAGGGATCATGTGTCTATACCCTGGCCTCCAGGGATCATGTGTCTATACCCTGGCCTCCAGGGATCATGTGTCTATACCCTGGCCTCCAGGGTTATTTTTATTTAAATATTTTTTTTACCTTTATTTAACTAGGCAAGTCAGTTAAGAACAAATTCTTATTTACATTGACGGCCTACACCGGCCAAACTCGGATGACGCTGGGCCGATTGTGCGACGCACTACGGGACTCCCAATCACGGCCCGTTGTGATACAGCCTGGTTTCGAACCAGGTTCTCTGTAGTGACGCCTCTAGCAATGAGATGCAGTGTCTTAGACCACTGCGCCACTTGGGAGCCCCAAAACATGTGCTCATGTATATGATTGTGTAGGTGTGTGTACCCATCCCTTGAGGCACCTAACATGTTGACTGCCTGCAGCCCAGTGGCGCATGGAAGTGTGTGTGTGTGTGTGTGTGTGTGTGTGTGTGTGTGTGTGTGTGATGAATAGCCAGCGGCCAAAGTGCATTAGCTCGCTGCCAGATCCACTGCGACTCAGCGTGAATGTCGGTGTAGAGCCGTAACGGGTTTAATTGCAATCAGGAAGCTGCTTCCATCCAGCCAGGCCCCCAGAGCCATTCATCTCTCTGTGATCATTTAACAGGTCTGGGCTGAGACTAAGGCTCATTAATCTCTCTGGGAGCATTTAACTGACCTGCGGGGGTGGGATTGGATAAACTGGGCAGTGGTTCTCACTTCACCACTTCACCTACTCTAAATCATTTACTAATGCTGAGTTAATTATCTACATTTACGTTAGTCATTTAGCAGATGCTCTTATCCAGAGCGACTTACAATTAGTGCATTCGTCTAGGTGAGACAGCAACATATCGCAATCAAGTACATTTTCCCTAAACAAAGTATTTATCAGCAAAGTCAGTGCTAGTAGGAAGTAGGGTGGGGTGGGGGGTGGAGGGGCTGTGTGAGAGTTATTTAAGATACTCTTCAAAGAGGTAGGGTTTCAGATCTCAATGAAATACTAATGCTTTCTCACAGAGGCGATATTTGCATGTGTTTAGTGAGTGTGTGTAGGTGTGTGTGTGTGCGTCTGTGCGTGTGTGCTCATTTGTGCATGCATTTGAATGTGCGTGTGTGTGTTTTTTCTCTTTCTGTGTGTGTGTACCTGAGGATGAAGCATTGCGGGCGTCGCTCCTGCAGCATCATGTGGTAGGCCCTCTCTGCTGAGGAGAAGATGTGAGGAGGCAGAGAGGAGCACAGACGCCCTGAATAACTCAGATACAACTGACTCACCTGACAGAGAGAGTGAGTGTGAGAGACAGAGAAAGGGGAAGAGAGAGAGAGGACATGAGTGTTATAACAGTTAAATAGAGAGAATAGTTACAGCCCATTCTTACATAATACACTGACACGCACACACGTATGTACATACGCACAACATTTGGTTTCATCCTTACACAGATCTAACCTGGGTATACTTTTACAAGTGTGTGTGTGTCTGAGGAGGCTGGTGGGGAGCTATAGGAGGACGGGCTCATTGAAATGGCTGGAATGAAATTATTGAAACGGAGTCAAATATGTGGTTTCCATAAGTTGATGTTACAATGAACACGTCCTCCTATAGATCCTCCCACCAGCCTCCACTGGTGTGTGTGGAACACAGCACTCTGACAAAGTGTGGCTTACCACTCACCAGTCCTGTACTATGGTAACGTAAACCAAGACAGTCAGAAACACACAGAGCAATTAGTGGTTAGTGGAAACTGTCTGACTCAGTGTGCTGAGGTGGACTTTTAAAAGGCATTGTTTCAAGACTGTTTCATGCTCCTAGTTTACTAGTGTTAAGCTAATCTATTCTCATAGGCCTGTACCACTGACTGAACACATTGATTTAGCAGAACATCCAACAGACTAATAGCTGAATGCTGCCACTTGGCTTAGCTGTGTCTGACTGACTGACTGCCACTGAGATCAAACGGGCATGGAGGCAATGGAGAGATTGGTTGTAAAACAGCAAGGAAGGATGGGGGAGAGAGAAAGGGGATGGAGAACGAGTAGGAGAGAGGGAAGGGCGGGGCAGGAGTAGAGATAGCTTTGTCTGACTGTTGGAGGACATCTGAAGGACAGAATAGAGGAATATGAGTTTCTGTAAAAGACAAACCGAGAGAGAAAAAGCAGAGAAGGAAGTGGAAAAAAGAGAAAATACACACATCTGCCAACCTACCACCTGGTTGCCATATAGAGAACACACACACACACCTTCCACTTGGTTGCCATACAGAGAACACACACACACACACACACACACACCTACCACTTGGTTGCCATACAGAGAACACACACACCTACGACTTGGTTGCCATACAGAGAACACACACACCTACGACTTGGTTGCCATACAGAGAACACACACACACACCTACCACTTGGTTGCAATACAGAGAACACCCACACCCACACCCCCACACACACACACACACACACACCTGTTGCCCTGAAGCCTTACATAACAGCCATTAAATCCTCCCCCACACCTGGTGTAGTATGTTTCAAGGGTCTCTGTGGCACTAATCATGTACAGTACAGCGTGGCTTCTCTCCCCTCCTGTATTAGCCTGAGACACATCAAACACTACATACAATGCCCACAAGCTCCCTATACCAACCCAGCCAAGCCCCAATAAGCCAACCCCTAAAAACCCATTCCCCAATCCAGCAACCGACAAAAACCAAGCTCCAAATACCACACTACCCTGCCCAGCCCTTGCCACAGTACCAAACCCAGCCTCTGATCCCTTTCTAAAGCCAGACTCAATCAAGCCCCAGGCAGTCCCCAACCCCAAACGTCTGCCCCATCACCCAGCAGATGTGAGTGGGGTTGGAGGGGAGGAGAGGAAGGGGTTGTTTTTGGAAGAAAGGGGTAAAGAGACAGACATCAGAGGATGACCGCCTGTTAGCAGCAGATCACACATGTTGTGACATATGTCTCTCTCACTCTCTCAGGTGGAGTGTGTGTGCAAGGCCTGGGTGTGTGTTCAATTCTGCCAGATTTGAGGTATAGTTATGGGGGGTAATGGAACTGCCAGGGGAGTCAGGCCGAACCAGGCTAGGGGTACCCCACCCCCTCCACACACACACACACACGCACCTGCTAACCCCCATTTCATGGGCAATGTCTCAGCTGCCATTAGGGCAGTGGGCTGAGTGATGATGGTCATCTTGTCATATTGTATTTCTTCAGACAGTGAGCACAGCTTGTCCCACTAATGTGACTGTTCAGCTGTCATTGCTATTGTAGACACACAAGGCATGGTATGGCAAATACACCACATGTGAGGTACGGCAAACATAGCCTACTATCGGTTAAACCTGTGTCAGGCATAGCTAAGAGGGATTACATGTGTACTTTATGTAGAGACTGAAAAATACATATTTCTGTGAGCGGTATGTAAATGTATGTCTGATACAGTAAGATATGTGTATGCATTACAAACATGCCTGACTAGGTTACGGCCCAGCAGATATACAGTGTGTGTGTGTGTATGTGTTTCTGAACAGGATCTCTCCCTGGCCTGGCTAGTTTATAGTGCAGAGTCAGCCCTCCACTGTGTATCACTGACAGGAAGACACTGCATTATTAATGAACCACATCAAGGCCCATTTTATCCATTCATAATAAACTAATTGTACACAAAACAGGAAACAACACACACACACACACACACACACACACACACACACACACACACACACACACACACACACCACATACTTTTAACATATTCCCTGTGTTATATTGACTAGATACATTATAGAGGATATACAAATAAAACACATAAAGCTACACCTAGCTGGAGGACAATAAAGACTATATCTACACTACCGTTCAAAAGTTTGGGGTCACTTAGAAATGTCCTTGTTTTTTAAAGAAAAGCACATTTTTGGTCCATTAAAATAACATCAAATTGATCAGAAATACAGTGTAGACATTGTTAATGTTTGAAATGACTATTGTAGCTGGAATGGCAGATTTTTAATGGAATATCTACAGAGGCATACAGAGGCCCATTATCAGCAACCATCACTCCTGTGTTCCAATGGCACGTTGTGTTCGCTAATCCAGGCTAATTGATCATTTGAAAACCCTTTTGCAATTATGTTAGCACAGCTGAAAACTGTGCGGATTAAAGAAGAAATAGACTAGTTGAGTATCTGGAGCATCAGCATTTGTGGGTTCGATTTCAGGCTCAAAATGGCCAGAAACAAAGACCTTTCTTCTGAAACTCGTCAGTCTATTCTTGTTCTGAGAAATTAAGGCTATTCCATGCGAGAAATTGCCAAGAAACTGAAGATCTCGTACAACGCTGTGTACTACTCCCTTCACAGAACAGCGCAAACTTTCTCTAACCAAAATAGAAAGAGGAGTGGGAGGCCCCGGTGCACAACTGAGCAAGAGGACAAGTACATTTCTCAAACTAGAGTGTCTAGTTTGAGAAACAGACGCCTCACAAGTCCTCAACTGGCAGCTTCATTAAATAGTACCCGCAAAACACTAGTCTCAACAGTGAAGAGGCGAGATGCTGGATGCTGGCCTTCTAGGCAGAGTTGCAAAGAAAAAGACATATCTCAGACTGGCCAATAAAAAGAAAAGATTAAGATGGGCAAAAGAACACAGACACTGGACAGAGGAAGATTTGAAAAAAGTGATATGGACAGACGAATCTAAGTTTGAGGTGTTCAGATCACAAAGAATGTTGTTAGACGCAGACCAAATGAAAAGATGGTGGAGGCAATGTGATGGTCTGGGGGTGCTTTGGTGGTGGTAAAGTGGGATATTTGTACAGGGTAAAAGGGATCTTGAAGAAGGAAGGCTATCACTCCATTTTGCAACACCATGCCATACCCTGTGGACGGTGCTTAATTGGAGCCAATTTCATCTTACAACAGGACAATGACCCAAAGTACAGCTCCAAACTATGCAAGAACTATTTAGGGAAGAAGCAGTCAGCTGGTATTCTGTCTATAATGGAGTGGCCAGCACAGTCACCGGATCTCAACCATATTGAGCTGTTGTGGGAGCAACTGTATGGTACGTAAGAAGTACCCACTAAGCCAATCCAACTTGTGGGAGGTGCTTCAGGAAGCATAGGGTGAAATCTCTTCAAGTTACCTCAACAAACTGACAACTAGAATGTCAAAGGTCTGCAAGGCTGTAATTGCTGCAAATGGAGGATTCTTTGACGAAAGCAAAGTTATTATTTCAATTAAAAATCATTATTTATAACCTTGTCAACGTCTTGACTATATTTCCTATTCATTTTGCAACTAATTTCATGTACGTTTTCATGGAAAACAAGGACATTTCTAAGTGACCCCAAAAAGTCTTACTGTCAACCTAACCACTAGAAATAGACTTTGATTTCGGACATTTGAAAAGGTCCTGATAACGTCGATCAACAGTATACTTCCTCTGCGCATTATTATTATTTTTTTTTAAATAAAAAATCCCAGCACTGGACACAAACTCATGATGCTCGGAGCCAAAGCACGCTGATCAGACCACTGCGCTATTTTACAATGCTCTAGCAAATATTGAGAATACTTGATTGTATGAAGTCAGTTGGTTTGCAGAGCCTTCCCGAAACCATCGCCCTAACCTTAACCACTAGGAATTAATGCCTAAACTTTTAACCTTTGTGTTGTTTCTGTTTTAACCATGTAACCATGTGGAATTAAACCTGTAACCATGCGAATGAATGCGTCAAAAAAAGACGTTCATCCATAATACATCGAATTTTGAAAGGAAACTATGAGATCTTGTTGGTTACTGTATAATGTGTACTCACCAGTGTAGAGTAGATGGGGAGCTCTTTGTTAGGATTGACCAGGAGGAGAATGTGCCCGATGTAGGTCTGGGGAAAAAAAGGATGTGAATTACTTCTTTAACCATAGAGACAAAAAGTGAGTGAAATGCATCTTGTCCATAAAATAATGGGATTATTACAGTTGAAATATTGTAACATCAGGGGTAAACATCTCATCCTGATATATTGGCGTTGAGGCATCTTGTCTTGACCTGAAGCACGGTCAAACTACCAGCCACTAAACTCTTGGGGTAAACACAGAAGTCCATATAGACCCATACCGTTGAAACACAAAGCTCCATCCCTTTCATGGAGCCTGAAGGTCACCTTAGCACTAACTAAATCCCTTCCCCAAACACACTGAGGGATGTGAGAGGCCTGTGTCAGCACTAGTGCTATGGCAAACATGACAACAAACATTATTATGAGAATTACAAACTCTTCTCAAAAGTAACTTCCCACGCTACCGCGGTGGATGGATATGCTCATTCTCAAATACACACTCCTGGGTCATGTGTGCTCCTTGGCAACCCCTGCGCAACAAACAAGGAAGTGTGATAAGAGGTAAGACATGCTTTTCTAATGATAACTCAAAATAAACATAGTCAAAAATGTTACTGTAAAGGGGTTCAGGGGTTCGCTGCAAATCACTTAAACAATATTACCACCAAAACCACTTTTTATAAACAGAAATGGCAAAAACTGCATGGAGATAGACATGTATTCTTATTCCATTTCAATAGCTATTCCTTCTTCCCACGCACAGACCCTGAGGCTGTTCAGCTACTAACTGCCAAAATCCCTTCCTCTGTCTGAGACATACAGTAAACCCTAACCCTTACAGCTACTACTATACAGTTACTAGCTGCTAGCCCTCCTTCCCACACAAATACCCTGAGGCTGGCTAATTGCTAAACGCTAACCCTCTGTCTCCTAAGAGTGCTCTGCTGGGACTGGATAGGATGTGTTATCACTAAAACGCTAACATGTTGCTCTGCCTGTCCTCAGGCCTTGGCTGAAGGTTAATGAGCTTCAAAGTTACCCCCAGACACTGTTCTAAAAGTCAGTTTTTCATTTTAACCCCTAATGGCAGGGTTATAAGATTCTAGATCTGTGCCCGTGGTTAACTTTAAACTCAAAGCATGTTAACTGTGACCCTTACACCAAATCATATGCTCTCAATCTCGTATAGTAGCATCAAGACCAAAACTCCAATTCCACTCCCCCACAACCACCATCAAATCCTCCCAACTGTCATGCATCCCCCCCACAGCCCTCTGTCCTCTTCTGGAGTCCCTGGGCTTGGCTGTATACCATTCCTCCATCCCAGTACAAAGCAGCAGGCTGGAGCCATCATCAAAGTCCCAGTCTCTGACCACCATGCTGGGGAGCATATGGACCATTACAATGCCTTTGTCCTCCCTCTCCTCCATCTCTTCCCTCTCTCCCTGGTTTCCTCGCTCTCTCTCCCTCCTCCACCTCATGCTCCTCTCTCATTTTCTCATCCTTCTTCTCTCTCTCCATGCTCTCTTCTTTCTCCTCCTTCTCAACCTTCTCCTCAACCAATCTCCTTATCTTTTCACATCATCTCTTTTCTTCTTTCCCTTCTCCTCATATCATTCTTTCCCCCTCTTCTCTGTCCTCTCTCAACCTACCTCCTCCACTCTTCCCTCCATATCCAACCAGCCAGTCTCTCTCCCCCATCTGAAGTTCAGTAACAACAGGCTATTGAAGCCACTTCACACAAAGTGATGAGAATAACCAGGCTGTTCCACATTGATCTGGCTCCAGTCTTTATACAGCACAGTCACTCATGCTGAGCTATAGACCAGGCAGTAGAATCGGGGAGATGGAGACAATGAAAGGTGCTTAAAATGACTAGAAACCTAAAGGATGTACAGTATTTCTCATAAATGCAGTTATGGATTTTTTCCATCAAACCAAACCAGCATTGATTCTCCAACATAGAAAATGTATCTTTTGTGTGTTTTGTGTGTGTGTATGTGTGTGTGTGTGTGTGTGTGTGTGTGTGTGTGTGTGTGTGTGTGTGTGTGTGTGTGTGTGTGTGTGTGTGTGCGTGTGTGTGTGAATTTGTGAATTTGTGCATTAATGGGGGTGGTTGTGTATCCATGCGTGTACATGTGGCTTTTAGTAGTTATATTCATCCCCAGCCATGGCTCAAAGTCCCTGGCCAGCAGACAGCGAGTCTCCTGGGAAACCTTCCAGACACCAGGCCCTGGCCAGAGCTCACACAAACCCCTCACACACCAGCCACTATCCCAGAAAAGAGAGCTGAGAGGGGGTTGGAAGACTGACTCAAAGAGCGTACCACCCCTACAACTCGCACTAGCACAGTTACCATTGCCTGGCCTGGCAACAGAGAGACCCAAAAACAGGACTCCCACCCCTGTCCCAGTCACTGGCAATAACACCCACCTCTGTCACTGGCCTGCATGGCTGGAGGGTGCTGGTTTTCCTCCCCATCTCTGAGCACAGTCAATGGGAAAGACTTCCCATTGTCCAAGCTGACATCTCAGGATCAATACTCACTCCAATTGTATGTCAGTGTGTTCATGTGTGAGCGAGTGTGTGTGTGTGTGTGTGTATGTGTGTTCTACCTACATAAATCTGGTCGTTGCCGAAGCGTTTCTGCATCTCGTAGAGCAGGCTGCTATTTGTGAGCTCACTGAGAGACGCCAGGTCATCATTAGGCGCCGGAGGCATCAGCTTCACCTGCAACACAACACCACACCGGTTACCACACATGGATTTGGTGCACGTACACACTTTCTCATACTGTAGGTGTAACCTTTTCTGTAGTAGAGATGTGACGTGTATAGCAGTAGTGCACATATTGAGTGTACACTTTGTTGTAGTGCAGATGTTGAATGTACTTGCCTGCTCCAGTTTGCTGGGTCCTGTAGGTCCGTCCAGACCGTTGTCCAGCGAGGGTTGTCTGCTCAGCCCCACTCCCACCTCCCTGAACATGGCACACTTCTCCAACAGACTGTCCCTCTTAGAGAGGGACATGGACAGGGGGGTGCTACAGGGTAAGGGCGGGGGTAACAGGATTACTAAGGGAATTATTTGCTTTTGAATACTGATATCGAAACACACTTAAACTATAATGAATGCATAATATAGATAAGTGAGGTAATTTAATCATTTGATGAATTGCTAATAAAAACTCACAGGTTTTTGACGGGGATGGTGTGGTCGTGTGCACCTCCATCGTAGCGCTCGTCTGTAGGGGGTGGGGGGACAGAGGGGTCCTTCAGTCGCTCTACCCAGCATTCCTCTGCTCTCAGCAGCATCGCCATGATGGGGTCGGATGATGCTATGCCTGGAACCAGGACATAGAGTAAAGGGGGTTAAGAGAGTAACCACTAAGGGTTAACAATGAGAAAGACTGTTTTCACCTCTCTGTCAGACTGTTACAGATGTATTAGTTTGCAAGCATTATAAACCGGGTAGTTTGGGTCCTATATGCTAATTGGCTGAAACTGCATTTTAGCAGTGTATATCAGACAATAATATACCACAGGTATGACTCAAAAATACGTGTTTACTGTTCTAATGATGTTGGTAACTAGTTTATAATAGCAATAAGACACATCAGAGGTTTGTGGTATACAAACTTGCTTAAAGAAGCAGTCCGAGATTTTAAGAACTTACAAATTCATATTGTATGAATTTTCATTTGTAACATATCACACAAATTGCACCAAAAAAAGAAAAGGTAAAATATCATAAGAAATGGATGACATAGTACACAATGTTCGGGGACCTGTTTCGCTACTTTCAAAATGATTGGCTGAAATTATACAAAAGCTCTGGAGCATCACTTTCATTATAGTCATCATAAGACATTTAAGTCACTGATGGTTACTTTCAATCAGCCTCTATCTAGCTTGCAAAGATGTGGAATGTTGCATAGACATTGACACCAGCCAATCAACGAGACACATAAAATGTCCTCCAAGATCAATACGCTAAACATTAATGACAAGTAATATAGACGTACCATCCAAAATCCTGAATCATTATAGCTAATTCACCAAGGGCCTCATCCTAACCCACTGACCCCCCTCACATCCATATGGATGTGCCTGTGCTGAGTGCGAACCCCACGGAGGACCAATCCATCTGAGCTTCAGAGACAAGGGGAGTTAAGATACCCTCAGCCTTTAATGAGGTCTAAAAGGGAACAGGGGAGGAGTACGACTATATACCCTCTTTTATTTCATAGAGAGTGACAACCTCCTAGACATCTCACTCACACACACACACACACACACACACACACACACACACACACACACACACACACACACAGGTGTTGGGGGGGGGGGTCTGAGTGAACTATTGATTACTGCTATAGAGAGTGTGGTGGGATTACACTAGGGGATGGGTGGCGTAAGGAGGGGGCTGCAATAGGCCTACAGAATCTCACACTATGATGGGGAGGTTTTACGGAGAACATGAGTCTCTCTCCTCCTCTGCTTCCACAAATGAGGTACACTGACGTTCAACGCTTTAGACAATTACAAAGTTTAATTTGCCATTCTCTGGGGGTTTCAAAGGCATTGAACTTCAACATTGCTGTGGCGTTTCTGCTAATGCATTTGGTTGCTAAAAAGCAGCTCTTGTAACATGTCGTCCACTCGTTGGTATCGTTGCTATTAGGAAAATAGCCAATGTTTACTTATTTTCCAAGCTATAGCACACAATATTTTACATTCAGCGGTTTTTAAGTACCAAAGAGTTTGGTCTGCTTCGTGTTTTCACTTTTGCCATATAAAAAATATTGCGCTAAATGTATCGTCACAACCTAGTCCGTAGCAGCCCAAAGAACATAGTTTATTTTCCCGTGTGGAGTTTTATGCCAGTGTTGTTCAGCCCAGGGGAACAGACAGGTAAGGAATAACATCAGTATCAGCTAGGAGACTGTCTGTTAATAGATGAATCTCTGTAGACAGAGGAAATAGAACACAAATGAGCTCTAGTGTCTGTGTGTTATCTCAAACTGCGACAAGGAGCTGTCTCTCAACTCCTCACACACACAGCACACACGGCACACAGGCACTCATGCATACACACACACTTACATTAAATGAGAAGGAATCATGTTAGTGTGGACATGCTCTGATAGTCTCTTCTGCTTCTATACATAAATGAAAGATAATGCACTTGAGTAATGATATTCTAATCAAATCAGCTCGGATGATTAATTCTGAACACCTCTATTCTATTCTCTCAGTGTGTGTATGTGTGTGTATGTATGTATGTGTGTGTGTATATATATATATATATATATGTGTGCCCAGATAAAGAATCAGGCAGAGTGTGAAGTGTTCATTTTATGTTTGGTTAATGTATGAGTTTGGCCTCATGGGGTAATGACATATAACCTCCACCCGCACGCTCACACACACACGCTTGTGGAAAAGAATATATTAGGTTGGGTTTGTTGGTTCTGTTTTATCAGATCACTGGAACAGTAGGCTAGACAGACACAGCTCAGCTGGACCAATCGAAAGTAATTTATTTGTTTCAATACCACATGCTTAAATTGAGTGTGTGTGTGTGTGTGTGTGTGTGTGTGTGTGTGTGTGTGTGTGTGTGTGTGTGTGTGTGTGTGTGTGTGTGTGTGTGTGTGTCAGCGTGTTATACCTGAGGGCTTGTCTTGGTTGGAGTTCAGGAGAGTTGGGTCTGCTCTGTGTTTCAGCAGCTGGCTAACGATGCTCGTCTGCAGGGAGAGACAGAGACACACACCTTCATTATTTCAGAGAAAATAAAAAAATACATGGAATTGGTTTAGATCACATTTTGCTGGCTTTCTCCCCAAATGTCCTTGATGTGGCCATTATCTACAGAACCAGTTGTCTGATAGGTCCTTGCTGTGGCCATTATCTACAGAACCAGTTGTCTGATAGGTCCTTGCTGTGGCCATTATCTACAGAACCAGTTGTCTGATAGGTCCTTGCTGTGGCCATTATCTACAGAACCAGTTGTCTGATAGGTCCTTGCTGTGGCCATTATCTACAGAAGCAGTTGTCTGATAGGTCCGTGCTGTGGCCATTATCTACAGCACCAGTTGTCTGATAGGTCCGTGCTGTGGCCATTATCTACAGAACCAGTTGTCTGATAGGTCCTTGCTGTGGCCATTATCTACAGAAGCAGTTGTCTGATAGGTCCGTGCTGTGGCCATTATCTACAGAACCAGTTGTCTGATATGTCCTTGCTGTGGCCATTATCTACAGAACCAGTTGTCTGATAGGTCCGTGCTGTGGCCATTATCTACAGAACCAGTTGTCTGATAGGTCCTTGCTGTGGCCATTATCTACAGAAGCAGTTGTCTGATAGGTCCGTGCTGTGGCCATTATCTACAGAACCAGTTGTCTGATAGGTCCTTGCTGTGGCCATTATCTACAGAACCAGTTGTCTGATAGGTCCGTGCTGTGGCCATTATCTACAGAACCAGTTGTCTGATAGGTCCTTGCTGTGGCCATTATCTACAGAAGCAGTTGTCTGATAGGTCCGTGCTGTGGCCATTATCTACAGAACCAGTTGTCTGATAGATCCTTGCTGTGGCCATTATCTACAGAACCAGTTGTCTGATAGGTCCGTGCTGTGGCCATTATCTACAGAACCAGTTGTCTGATAGGTCCTTGCTGTGGCCATTATCTACAGAAGCAGTTGTCTGATAGGTCCGTGCTGTGGCCATTATCTACAGAACCAGTTGTCTGATAGGTCCTTGCTGTGGCCATTATCTACAGAACCAGTTGTCTGATAGGTCCGTGCTGTGGCCATTATCTACAGAACCAGTTGTCTGATATGTAGCTGTCATCATCTCCTCTCAGATCTCTTTATCTTCCTCTGTTGCCCTACATTCATTTGTCACTACAAGTCTAGCCCTCTTCCTCTTTCCCCCCATTTCTCTCTATATGTATTTCTCTCTCTGTCTCTCTCTCTTTGTCTCTGTCTGTCAATTTCAATTTCATTCAATTCAAAGGTCTTTATTGGCATGGGAAACATATGTTTACATTGCCAAAGCAAGTGAAATAGATAATAAAATAAAATAAACAGTAAATATTACACTCAAAAATGTTCCAAAGGAATAGAGACATTTCAAATATCATATTATGTCTATATACTGTGTTGTAACAATGTGCAAATAGTTAAAGTACAAAAGGGAAAATAAATAAACATAAATACGGGTTGTATTTACAATGGGGTTTGTTCTTCACTGGCAACAGGTCACAAATCTTGCTGCAGTGATGGCACACTGTAGTATTTCACCCAATAGATATGGGAGTTTCTGTCTCTCTCTCTGTCTCTCACATAACCTTTTAATCTCTTCCCCCTCTCCTTCTTCTCTCCCCCAGGGTTGTGACTAGCGACACCTGTGTGATATGTGAGGTTGGAGATGTGTGATCTGTGATTTGTGTATGTGTGTGTTATATGACGTAGGCGTGATGTGTATGATTTGTGGTGAGACATGCCAATGGATGGCATGCCCGAGGCAGCGTGTGAGAGATTGTCTGTCAATCCCTGATCCACACACACACACACACACAGACACACGCACGCACACACACACACACACACACACGGACAAACAAATCACAATGAGATGAAAATGACTAAGATCTATGCACACACCCACCCACTCAGACATGGCCATCCATCAGAATGACACGGGTCTGTTAGATCAGTGGTTCCCAAACTGAACCATATATATATATATATATATATATATATATATATATATATATATATATATACACATATATATATATATACACACAGTATATTTTTAAAAGGAACTCAGTCCGGCTTTAAACGTACTCTTGAAAGTTGTAATAGTAAAATAGTAAAAAGAAATAGCAATTTTAAAATGTATTAGTGCATCATCAGTTCCTCTTGTCATGTGAGTCATTGCGTACCTTAGAGAGCTATTTATAACTTGTCAGAAATGTCCAGATCAACTAGCCCAGTGTTGATCTACAGTACATCAGTACATCCTCCTCTACTCCCTCTCTGCACTACTAGAGGTCAGAGGTACATGAGAGTGTGTCTTTTATTAAAACATATTACTTATGGTCTCACTAGAGATGATATGGAGATACCAATGATAGCAATAAATAGATAGAATGAGAGAGAGAGAGAAGGTGAGACAGAGAGATAGAGAAAGAGAGTGAGATGGGGAGAGTGGTACAGTGTAGTAAAGTATAGAGAGTGACTCAGCATATTCTACCATTATGTAAACTATGACTGTAACCTGAATTCACATTGGTAACAGCTGGCCACCCTCGCATACTCCACTCAACACTTCATAAATACACCCCCACCACGTCACTATCGCCACGGTAATGACCCCCGGCTGGGGTCAAATGTCAGATGGGTACCAGGAAAATGTCAGGGAGACGTGAAAGCGAGTGAAGGAGAAACAGAAGCCTAATAAGCTACACTAATAGGCTACAATCCATGGTAGTCATTTACGCAGGGTAGTGAAATATTAGCCTATTACGTGTGCCAGTGAAATACCAGCTATGGGTACACAGGGTTCACTGAGTTTACTGTATGACAGTATGAGCTAATGTTACTGTGACTCAAGCAAACAGCACCTACTGTAGCAACAGTATGACCCATAAACAACTGAATACTATTGACCTCCATGCAGGAATCAAGAGAATACAACTGCACTTATAGGGTACAGTTTTACATACTTTTTAGTTTTGAATTGGTTTACCTAGTTTAATTACATAATCATTTTATTTAGCCTATAAAAAATACTTGAGATGAGGAGATGAGGCTGTCCCCTACTCTCTGAATGTGCCTGTTGATGCTAAAGTGAGTGACAATGCTACAGGTATACAGTATGTGTCAATGTGTAGTTGGTATGCAGAGTGCCAGCGCCAGGCTCCAGTGGGTAGGGCTCCAGCGGATAGTCAAGTGTTGAGTCTTGACATTATTTATTACTGCAGAGGAAGCCTAATCGATTCTCTACTTCTCCCCTCCCCTGTCACTCTGCATTCAGATACACTGGAGTTTGAGAAAGAGAAGGATGAGGTATCGCCTGGCAAGCGGTACCGATGCACCAAGTCTGGAACCAACAGGACCCTGAACAGCTTCTACCCCCAAGCCATAAGACTGCTAAATAACTAGTCCAGGTAGCTATTGAACTATCTGCATTGACCCTTTTTGCACTAGCTATTTTGACTCATCACATACGCTGCTGTTACTGTTTATTATCTGTCCTGTTGCCTAGTCACTTTATCCCTACCGATATGTACATATCTACCTCAATTACCTATTACCACAGCACATCGACTTGTTACTGGTACCCCGTGTATATAGCCACGTTATTGTTAGTAATTGTGTATTTATTCCTTGTGCTATTATTTTTCAACTTATTCCTTGTGTTATTATTTTTCAACTTATTCCTTGTGCTATTTTGTTTCAACTTATTCCTTGTGCTATTATGTTTCAACTTATTCCTTCTGTTATTATGTTTAAACTTATTCCTTGTGTTATTATTTTTCAACACTCTACTATTTCTCTTTTTTTCTCTCTGCATTTCACTGTTAGTCTACACCTATTGTTTATGAAGCATGTGACGAATAAAATGTGATTTGAATTGAGTGAGGAACAGAAAGGAAGAGAGACTTTACTATAAAACCCACTAGAGAGAAGAAACCTGGCCTGGGGTTAAAAAGAGGAACAACGAAGGAAAATAACTATTCTAAATATGAATACATTCTCTTTGTCAGCACCCAACCATGCAGCCCTAGAAATGTAATTAAATATTGGACCGTGTCAGCAAGATGTTAACGCGAACGCTTCCCTTTCCCTCGAAGCCCCCTGTAAGTCTACCCAAATCTCCCTCTTCCCTACCCACCCCTCATCTATATCCTGAAATCAATCTCCTTCCCTGTGAGAAACACCATGAAATCACTAATCTAAAAGGCATTAATGAATACATGCAGTGCCGTGCCAGCACTTTGAGCTAGCCTGCTCGATAGGCCCCAAAATACCTGTTTATCAGCAGAAAAACAGACAGAGGAGATTTCTGTTGTACATGTTATCTTCCCACAGGTCTCATAATGAGACTAGACAAGTTAAAGGAATAAAAAAGCCAGTAGCCAATACTGGTCTATAAACTAGCCAGTAGCCAATACTGGTCTATAAACTAGCTAGTAGCCAATACTGGTCTATAAACTAGCCAGTAGCCAATACTGGTCTATAAACTAGCCAGTAGCCAATACTGGTCTATAAACTAGCCAGTAGCCAATACTGGTCTATAAGCTAGCCAGTAGCCAATACTGGTCTATAAACTAGCCAGTAGCCAATACTGGTCTATAAACTAGCCAGTAGCCAATACTGGTCTATAAACTAATCAGCCAATACTGGTATATAAACTAATCAGCCAATACTGGTCTATAAACTAGCCGGTAGCCAATACTGGTCTATAAACTAGCCAGTAGCCAATACTGGTCTATAAACTAATCAGCCAATACTGGTCTATAAACTAGCCAGTAGCCAATACTGGTCTATAAACTAGCCAGTAGCCAATACTGGTCTATAAACTAGCCAGTAGCCAATACTGGTCTATAAACTAACCAGCCAATACTGGTCTATAAACTAATCAGCCAATACTGGTCTATAAACTAGTCAGCCAATACTGGTCTATAAACTAGCCAGTAGCCAATACTGGTCTATAAACTAGTCAGCCAATACTGGTCTATAAACTAGCCAGTAGCCAATACTGGTCTATAAACTAATCAGCCAATACTGGTCTATAAACTAGTCAGCCAATAATGGTCTATAAACTAGTCAGCCAATACTGGTCTATAAACTAGCCAGCCAATACTGGTCTATAAACTAGCCAGCCAATACTGGTCTATAAACTAGCAATTACTGATGCCAAGCCAGTTTGTAAACATTTTACATTACATAGGTCTTATGGCTGAATATTATTTTAGAATGTTTTTCCTGTGTTAAAAAACGTTTGTTCACTTTCACGCCATGGATCTGACATGACTGGATAGGTGAATGTACAGTGATATGACAGTACCTGTCCATATTTGGCAGCCAGGTGGAGAGGTGTCCAATAGCCGTTGTCGGAGGGCTGAGGGTCCGCCCCGTTCTCCAGCAGCACAGACACCACCTCCCTGTAGCCACTAGCACACGCTATGTGGAGCTAGAGAGAGAAGGAGAGAGAGAGAGAGGGTTAAATAAACACATTACACACACATCTACTGTATACAGCAATTGATATAGAGTGAGATAGCAAGAGAGGGAGAGCAAGATATATATAAATAATTGGGGAGGATGGGCTCGTGGTAATGGCTGTCGTGTTATAAGTGGGATGGTACCAAATATATCAAACACATTGTCCCTGTACCTAAGAAAGAAAAGGTAACTGAACTAAATGACTATCGGCCCGTAGCACTCACCTCTGTCATCATGAAGTGCTTTGAGACACTAGTCAAGGATCATATCACTTCCACCTTACATGCCACCCTAGACCCACTTCAATTTGCTTACAGCCCCAACAGATAAGAATGCTGTTCATTGACTATAGCTCAGGATTCAACACCATAGTATCCTCCAAGCTCAACCCCGCCCTGTGCAACTGGGTCATGGACTTCCTGACGGGTCGCCCCCACTTCGCTGATCCTCAGCACTGGGGCCCCACAAGGGTGTGTGCTCAGGCCCCTCCTGTACACCCTGTTTACCCATGACTGCATGGCCACGCACGCCTCCAACTCAATCATCAAGTTTGCAGACGACACAACAGAGGTGGGCATGATTACCAACAATGATGAGACAGCCTACAGGGAGGAGGGGAGGGCTCTGGGAGTGTTGTGCCAGGAAAATAACCTCTCACTCAACATCAACAAAACTAAGGAGATGATCGTGGACTTCAGGAAACAGCAGAGGGAGCATGCCCCTATCCACATCGATGGGACCGCAGGGGAGAAAGTGGAAAGTTCCTCGGCATACACATCACTGACAAACTGAAACGGTACACCCACACAGACAGTGTGGTGAAGAAGGCGCAAAAGCACCTAAAACCCTCTCAAACTTTTACAGGTGCACAATTGAGAGCATCCTGTCGGGCTGTATCACCGCCTGGTACGGCAACTGCACCGCTCACAACCGCAAAAGCTCTCCAGAGGGTGGTGCAGTCTGCCCAATGCATTACAGGGGGAAAACTTCCTGCCCTCCAGGACACCTACAGCACTGAATGCCATAGGAAGGCCAAAAAGATCATCAAGGACATCAACCACCCGAGCCACTGCCTGTTTAACCCGCTATCATCCAGAAGGCGAGGTCAGTACAGGTGCATCAGAGCTGGGACCAAGAGACTGAAAAACAGCTTCTATCTCAAGGCCATCAGACTGTTAAACAGCCATCACTAGCACATCAGAGTCAGCTTTCTATAGACATAGATTAGAAATCACGGGTCATTTTAAGAAATGGAACACTAGCCATTTTAATAATGTTTCCCTATCTTGCATTACTCATCTCTATGTATAAACTGTACTCTATACTATTCTGCGTTAACTTTGTTACTTTAATTATGTTTACATATTGCATCACCTATCTCATATGTATATACTGTATTCTATACTATGCCACTGTATCTTAGTCCAGTGCCGCTCTGACATCGCTCGTCCATATATGTATATACAGTATATATTCTTAATTCATTCCTTACTTAGATGTATGTGTATTTGGTTATATGTTGTGAAAATGTTAGATATTACTGCACTATCGGAGCTAGAAGCACAAGCATTTCGCTATCCCCACAATAACATCTGCTAAACACCTGTATGTGACCAATAACATTTGATTTGATTTGTATTTTTATTTAACCTTTATTTAACTAGGCAAGTCAGTTAAGAACAAATTATTATTTACAATGACTGCATACCCCGGCCAAACCCTCCCTTAGCCCGGACAACGCTGGGCCAATTGTTCGCCACCCTGTGGAACTCCCTATCATGGCCAGTTGTGATACAGCCCGGGAATGAACCCGAATCTGTAGTGACGCCTCCAGCACTGCGATGCAGTGTCTTAGACCGCTGCACCACTCAGGACCTCACGCGGTTTGATGCCATTCCATTAGCTTTGTTCCATCCATTATTATGAGCCGTCCTCCCCTCAGCAGCCTCCACTGGTAGGTACTCACCAGAGTGACCCCATCGTTGTTGCATTGGTTGAGACTGCCCCCGCTTGAGACTAGCTGTCGAACATCAGACAACATGGTGCTGGGCCTCTGGGTACGCATGGTGTGCATGGACGACACATCTACGCCTGGAACAACACATCAACACTCACACGTTAGTACAGCAAACACACTCACATCGCATGTGCGCACACACCCGACATTACTGATGTCACTGTAGTCCGTACCAATCACAATTATCATGGGAGCCATGTTGGTTCCGTGTGTAATGTCTCCTTGAGAATCCTTAGTCTCCTTTTCAAAGTCATTAGCCTGTCTTGGAGACTGACAGACAAACAGAGGTCTAAGAGAGGACGGAGGTCTAGCAGTGCAGTCTATCCCTGGCTAAAGGGTATCGATGGTCTGCTCTGATCTCCTCCACCCTCAAATACTCACAAGGGACCATTGTTTTGGTTGCCGAAGTGATAGCTATTGATTATAGATCGGTCTATGTTTCTCTCTAACGATCACTGTAATATAGAATGTTTTTGTCCCTTGGGCTTTGATTACTATAGGCAGTTGAGTCATATACGGTATGCTCAATTCTAATAAGTGGAGTGCATAGGAATGGACAGGGAGAGTCCATATTGTATGTGCCATGTACAAGAGACTAAGAGAGACTTGAGGAGGGTAACATAGCCATGTTACTAAGGCAACATAGACTTTGGGGGGGGTTTGGGATGAGGGGAGGGGAGGGGCGGTGATACCATGGGGGAGCCATGGACTCCCCACCAGACATGGGTTGTTTTTATTTTTTTATTTTTTTAATCTGTGGATTTGAGTATTTTCAAAACAAGTACTTTAATTTGAATATTTTAATGGTTATTGGTAAAAACCAAATAGTCGACCAAATTGTACAATTATTTTCAAATACTTATTTCACATATTATTTTCAAATACCTGGGTGCGTGGGAGTGTATTTGAGTCAGTGTATTTGAGTATTTCCAAATACTTTACAATATTTATCTACTTATTTTTTTTTTTTTTAAATAAAGGTTATCTGAATACTTTTAAAGAATGTATGTAAACGTAATTGCAATATCTGAAATAGTATTTGAACCCAGGTCAGCTCCCTACACAGGACACAGGCAGGTGGGGCTGAGGTGTGTGTTTGTCTGTGTGTGCGATGAGGTGTAGAGTGGTATCTGTTTGGACTTCTGAGGTCCCATCCATCATGTGATCTCATGCCTAAAGATGGATTGGCTAAGGGGATCTTTCTGTCATTCCTTCTTATCATTCTCTGTCGCTCTCACTCTCCATCCTCTTTTTCTGTATTTCAGTCTGTACTGTCTCATATTTTTTCTTAATTTTTCTGTTTTTCTCTCTGCCATTTTCGGTGTAATCTCTTGTTCATTTTCCCCATATTTGTTGACCTTCAATGTGCAAACACACCCACCCACTGGCACACACACAGACACACACAGACACACACACACAAGCTCGTTAGGACATGACAAGTGGGTCAGAATCACAAGACAGGGGAAGTTAACTGAAAGGAGTGTTAGATGAATATCAGAGAATACTGTAAGCTAAAGTCAAGTTTATACTGAGGTATTTGCCAAAAAGCATCTGGATTACTGTAAGAACGGATGACAATCTAACTGTTCTTTTTATTCAGTTGAACATTGTACGACATGAGTATGTGTGACAGTTTGTGTGTGTCTGTGTGTGTGTGTGTGTGTGTGTGTATGGGCATGTGACAATAAACATACACTGAGTATACCAAACATTAGAGGCACCTTCCTAATATAAGTTGCACCCCTAGCTTTTGCTCTCAAGACAGACTCAATATGTTGGGGTATGGACTCTACAAGGTGTCAAAAGCATTCGACAGGGATGCTGGCCCACGTCGACTCCAATGCTTCCCACAGTTGTGTCAAGTTGGCTGGATGATCTTTGGGTGGTGCACCATTCTTAATACATACGGGACAACCCAGCAGCATTACAGTTCTTGACACAAACATGTGCGCCCGGCACCTACTACCATACCCCGTTCAAAGGTACTTAAATGGCACACATACACAATCCATGTCTCAATTGTCTCAAGGCTTAAAAATAATTCAGAACCTGTCACCTCCCCTTCATCTACACTGATTGAAGTGGATTTAACAGATGAAATCAATAAGGGATCATAGCTTTCAGCTGGATTCACTTGGTCAGTCTATGTTATGGAAAGAGCAGGTTTCTTAATGTTTTGTACACTCAGTGTATATAAGGTATATGTGTGTGTGGGTGTGTGTGTCTGTTTGACTTCCTCTGTCTGAGTCCATGCACATTAAGTGAGAGTGACAGAACGGACACAGTGTTGTAGTAGTAGTAGTGGTTGGGACAGAGAGGACACAGTGTAGTAGTAGTAGTAGTAGTAGTGGTTGGGACAGAGAGGACACAGTGTAGTAGTAGTAGTAGTAGTAGTAGTAGTAGTAGTAGTAGTAGTAGTAGTAGTAGTGGTTGGGACAGAAAGAACACAGTGTAGTAGTAGTAGTAGTAGTTGGGACAGAGAGGACACAGTGTAGTAGTAGTAGTAGTAGTTGGGACAGAGAGGACACAGTGTAGTGGTTGGGACAGAATGGACACAGTGTAGTAGTAGTAGTAGTAGTAGTAGTACTACTACTTGTTGTTTCTGTCCCAACATCTACTACTACACTGTGTCCTCTCTGTCCCAACTACTACTACTACTACTACTACTACTGCTACTACTACTACTACTACTACTACTACACTGTAGTAGTAGTAGTAGTAGTATAAGTTGGGACAGAGAGGACACAGTGTAGTAGTAGTAGTGGTTGGGACAGAGAGGACACAGTGTAGTAGTAGTAGTTGTTGGGACAGAGAAGACACAGAGCAGTAGTAGTAGTAGTAGTACTAGTAGTAGTAGTAGTTGGGACAGAGAGGACACAGTGTAGTAGTAGTAGTAGTAGTAGTGGTTGGGACAAAGAGGACACAGTGTAGTAGTAGTATTTGGGACAGAGAGGACACAGTGTAGTAGTAGTAGTTGGGACAAAGAGGACACAGTGTAGTAGTAGTAGTTGGGACAAAGAGGACACAGAGGACACAGAGTAGTAGTAGTAGTAGTAGTAGTAGTAGTAGTAGTAGTAGTAGTGGTTGGGACAAAGAGGACACAGTGTAGTAGTAGGGACATAGAGGACACAGTGTAGTAGTAGTAGTAGTAGTAGTAGTAGTAGTTGGGACAGAGAGGACACAGTGTAGTAGTAGTAGTAGTGGTTGGGACAGAGAGGACACAGAGTAGTAGTAGTAGTAGTAGTAGTAGTAGTAGTAGTAGTTGGGACAGAGAGGACACAGTGTAGTAGTAGTAGTAGTAGTAGTAGTAGTAGTAGTAGTAGTAGTAGTAGTAGTAGTAGTAGTAGTAGTAGTAGTAGTAGTAGTTGGGACAGAGAGGACACAGTGTAGTAGTAGTAGTAGTGGTTGGGACAGAGAGGACACAGAGTAGTAGTAGTAGTAGTAGTAGTAGTAGTAGTAGTAGTAGTAGTAGTAGTAGTAGTAGTAGTAGTTGGGACAGAGAGGACACAGTGTAGTAGTAGTAGTAGTGGTTGGGACAGAGAGGACACAGTGTAGTAGTAGTAGTAGTGGTTGGGACAGAGGGATAGACTAAGGGAGAGAGGGAGAATGGGGATTGAGGAAGAACACTCCAACACAATGTAATAATACATCACCATACCCCAGGGATGGAGGGACAGGGGGGGACGGTATGGTCCCCCCTCCGTCAAGCTGTCATCCCACTCTCCCTCCCTCCGTACTGATGTATTGATGGCTAAATGGTTTTTACTCTGAGGCAGAAGGATGGTCTCAGTGGGATGGTCTCAGGGCCAACAGTGCTATTACTGCTAGCACATTAGCATGCTAGTGCCTCCACCACCCTGCCAGGGAGCTGGACCATAACCATCAGTCAGAGTTGAGTTGAGCTACAGTTAGATTATGGACACAGTGTTCTGGTGTTAGACGGGCCAGGCTGGTTTGGATTGGATTGGGCTGGGGCCAGGCTAGGTTAGGTTAGGCTGGATAGGGCTGGGTTGTGCTGAAGTGAATGCGAAGCTACTTTGGACTGATGAGAGCTACAGCAGGTGCTGTCTGGCTTATATCAACACACCTAGTACAGTACACACACATTTACCCACATACAGTGCATTCGGAAAATATAAAACGCCTTCCGCATTTTTTTACATTACCGCCTTATTCTAAAATGGATTACATTCTTTTATCCCCTCATCAATCTACACACAATACCTCATAATGACAAAACAAAAACAGCTTGTTTTTTCATTTCTTTAAAAAAATAAATAAACAGAAATATCACATTTACATAACTATTCAGACCCTTTACTCAGTACTTTGTTGAAGCACAGCCTCGAGTCTTCTTGGGTATGACGCTACAAGCTTGGTACACCTGTATTTGGGGAGTTTCTCCCATTCTTCTCTGCAGATCCTCTCATGCTCTGTCAAGTTGGTGAGGAGCGTCGCTGCACAGCTATTTTCAGGCATCTCCAAAGATGTTAGATCTGGTTCAAGTCCGGGCTCTGGAATGATGTAGGCCATTGTGTTCTTTGGGGCCTTCAATGCAGCAGAAATCTTTTTGTACCCTTCCCCAGATCTGAGCCTCGACACAATCCTGTCTCGGAGCCCTACGGACAATTTCTTTCGACCTCATGGCTTGGTATTTGCTCTGACATACACTGTCAACTGTAGGACCTTATATAGACAGATGTGTGCCTTTCCAAATCACGTCCAATCAATTGAATTTACCACAGGTGGACTCCAATCTAGTTGTAAAAACATCTCAAAGGAAACAGGATGCACCTGAGGCCAATTTTGAGTCTCATAGCAAAGGGTCTGATTACTTTAAAAAAAAGAAGATTTTTTATAAATTTGCCAACATTTCTAAAAATCTGTTTTAGCTTTGTCATTGTGTGTAGATTGATGAGGGAAAAAAATGTATTCAATCCATTTTAGAATAAGGCTGTAACCTAACAAAATGTGGAAAAAGTGAAAAGGTCTGAATACTTTCCGAATGCACTCTATATACAGTATCAATACCTTTTCCTCAGGCAATATGGCACCCAACCATCCATGGGACCATTCCTTATAATTAAGTCTTTCTGTCTGTCTCCTCACCGCACGTTATAAATGTGTGTGGACAGAACTTATGATCTGTTTAATGTAATCTCTTCAAATTAAGCCATTATGTCATGCATGTGAAATAAAAAAATCTTCTTTCAGTAATTTCTCACTTTATTTAGCTTTCTATTCTCCTTTAACTGCTTTGAAAAAATTATGAACATGGAAGCAGGCAGTATATTAACATACAGAGATGTTTTATGGACTAGAACAAAATGTCATACTGCCAGAATAATAGACAGGTCTTCAACCAGAGTAATTGTGTATTGGTGGAAAAGTGACAAAGATTGGAAAAACACGATTCACAAAATAAAAATATTATTCACAAAGGGAAAGTATGTAGGTGAACATTTATAGGGCTGGTTGATGCATAATAAACACATATAGGCCTACAATATAACACAACGCGACATGACACACCACATAAAATAGATTCATTAAGATTAAATCATGTGAGTGTTGTGTTACCGTTTTCCTCCAGGTGTTTTCGGAGGATGTAGCTGGTCTCGGTTCCCTCAGTGGCGTAGTCCAGCGGAATGTTTCCGTTCACATCCTGAAGTAGAACATTCACCCCAGTCTTCCAGAAAACACGGAACGTACCAAACCCACCATAGAATGAGGAGAGGAGGTGAAGGGGGAGGGAGGGAGACAAAAACAAATTGAGTGGTTTCTCAGGCCATTCATCAGAGGGGAATCGATGATAAAGTAGGCCCAATTATCAGGCCCTCCCAGCAGTGTGTACCTGAGGAGAACCACAGGGACATTAACACTCAATGAAGTGAATTAAACAACTCATTACATATGGGACTGTGGGTGCCCCAGGGCAGGGACACGTGTGTGTGTGTGTGTGTGTGTGTGTGTGTGTGTGTGTGTGTGTGTGTGTTAATGGGATCTTGGGATCATCGAGTGTGTGTGTGTGTGACTAGTGGTAGAGAGTGTGAGAGTGTGTGTGTGTGACAAGTGGTAGAGAGTGTGAGAGTGTGTGACAAGTGGTAGAGAGTGTGAGAGTGTGTGTGTGTGACAAGTGGTAGAGAGTGTGAGAGTGTGTGTGTGTGACAAGTGGTAGAGAGTGTGAGAGTGTGTGTGTGTGTGTGTGACAAGATTAATGTGTGTTTACTCAGTGAAGAGTCCTACCAGTCCTGCCTTCTCTTGGGGTGTGAGACAACAACCTACCCCCAGGCAGACTACACTTGGACTGTGTAATGACTGCTGTTTGTCTAAACATACACTAGTAAAACATGGTTGGGATTCAACATTCCTCCCACCACTACCCTCAGGAACTACTCTGGGATTTGTCACCTCGGTTGTAACTTCACTCCTTTCTTCCTTGCCTCACTTCCTCTCTTGACCTTTTTTTCCTGCCCCTCTCTCTTTTATTTCACTCTCTCTTTCCCTCTCTCGCTCTCTCTCTCTATAACATACTTAAACTAACACATTTCCTTTCACGTCGCATTTGCCAGTCCTTCCCCATAAATCGCTGCTAATCATTTGCCTAAACAATAAAAGAGGTTGCAGTGTAATGATTGTGGCTGGGCTGCTGCTGATAAGAGGGACACGGCCTTTAAGTGAGGCTCCTTATTGAATATTTACAGCTAATAGAATTCTAACGACCATGTTAGGATGCAGCCCAAGATTAATTGCCTAGTCCTCAAGCAGACAGAGAAAAGTGTGTGTGTGTGCGTGCGTGTGTGTGTGTGTGTGGGGGGGGGAGGGCTTTACAGATTATAGAGAACGGAGAAAGAGGAACACCTAGCCGATGGATATAGGCTAGAGAGTGACCTGCAAATGCTGAACCCCAATCCCCTATGTCTCAGAGCCCTGGACCCTAAAATTCAAACCTCAAAAACCAGGAACATAAACAAATCTGCAATCTCTAAAAACTAGGGAAACATCAGAGATAATGTATCTACCCTGGTCATCAATGGCAAGCAATTAAAAACAATTCATTTAGTTCAACTGATGTTATTGTTCTGTACCAATATTAAATAGTGGAGAGGTCTGCGTTTGGGTGCCTACCAATCTGCATGGTCTGGTCTAGCAGGAGCTGTTGTCACTCATTAGCAGGGTTAGTTAGGGGTTAATGAATGTATTACTTAACATTCAACATCAGCTGGTGCTTTGTCTCTATTCATGAGAAAGGGCTGATAGATAGATAGGTAGATAGGTAGATAGATAGATAGATAGATAGATAGATAGATAGATAGATAGATAGATAGATAGATAGATAGATAGATAGATAGATAGATAGATAGATAGATAGATAGATAGATAGATAGATAGATAGATAGATAGATAGATAGATAGATAGATAGATAGATAGATAGATAGATAGATAGATAGATACTTTATTGATCCCCGGGGGGGGGGGGGGGGGGGGGATGTCATAATCGCTGTAAGAAGGAGAGCAGGGGGAGCGAAAGAGGGAGAGAGAGAGAAAGAGAGAGGGAGAGAGGGAGAAAGAGAGAGTACCTACGGCCTGTCTATTTTAATACTTTTTTTTCATCCAGTCCAGATCTGCCAATCATACAGCCTTTCTGCAGGTTTCAGAAAACCAGAGTGGCAAGGGACAGTTATCGACTTATCCACAGACTGTCACACAGACACTTGGGACAATGAGTGTGTGTGCGTACGTGTAGAGTAGATAGGGGAGAGGTGGTGTCCCTGACCTGTCATTCTGAACTCCCGGGTCAATAGGGGACTGTCCTAGTGAAGACATCAGCTGACACAGCCTGGTTCTGGCTCTAAAGTCAGACTACAATAGGCTACACACTACTCTACCTACTGGACTGGTTCACCTGAGGAAAACAACTGGGAGTATGGTTTCTGGAGTATGGTTGCTGATGTTTGCATTGTGTCATTTATTAATGCAGTGAGAGAGACCTACACCATCTACAGATGTGAATACATAGCGGCAGACAAATGTAATGCTATAAATAGTAACAATATTACATACAATATATGAAAGTATACGATTTGTTTTGATATGACTACTACATCCCGGGGCAGGGAGCCTTTGGTGTCTGCCATCCGATCGATCGAGACAGGGCATCATCTGTCTGATTACAGATTACAACCGCTGACACATAGAAACGAGCGTTGTCCAGTTGTCTCCCGGGCGCCACACGTGCAGCGGGGGTTAACAAGCTGACCTCGACACGCTCGGCTCTCACCGCCGCAATATGATGGATCAGCGTTTGTCGTCCTGGCGGTGGGATCAATACCAACAACAACTAAGATGTAGGACTGTCCCCTGGGACAGCTGTAGGGACAGTAGCCCACTGGAGCGGAGCTAAACAAATTATTAATGTCCCTAAAACTAGATGAATGAGCTAAGAATGGACTAGCTATACACTCAAGGAGTGATCCACTATTACCCATGTGAACTAGTCCCCTACTCTAAGACAGATTACATCACAGTTTTCAGATTTATGGAAGGAGTAAGGATCAAGACAGAAGAGAATACTAGGTTCCAGTATTTTACAAGAGTTAAGACATGGCCATGTCGTTAGGTATTAAAAGACAAAAGGAGTTTTTTCAAATGCCAAAAGTGGGTCAGTCTTCTACTGTAGTTTAAAAGGGACTTATACGACTCAGGCTAAACCAGTCTAAAAGGAAGTTTCATAACAACAGAAGATCTCAGGAGAACCACTTAATCACAATCTCCCATCTTAAGCCATGAGGAGTTTAATGAAGCCAGTAATATTAAGATGATTGCTGTAAGCCGTACCATCCACACCCAGCAACAGACAATCAGGAGTTACGCAATGGTAAGCACAAACTTCAGGGTTCACTCATAACTTTCAGACGTGTTCAGACGAAGTGTGTTTGAGAGGTCGGTTAAAGACTCAAAGTGACACATCAGAGGAGCACTCCAGAAAGACGAAGCAGAGAAACCTCCAACGATCCTCATTACAGTGACATAAGAGAACTGATATCACGGTAGTATTCACAGTGATGGGGAGTAGTGAACTTCACGTAGTTCAACTAGTAACTACATTTTGCTGTAGCTCGGTGGTAGTTGAACTAAATTAAAATATTGGTAGTGTTCTCAGTAGTTAAACTACATTTTTGCCATGTAGCGGTGTAGCTAACTACGGGAACTACACACTTCCTTTTTTTTTTTGCAAAAATATAATAAAATATGGGTATAGTAGGCAACCATTTCCTTTCTGTTTTACAATATGTTTCTTAAGGGTAGATTTAGTGTAGCTTAACTTCTTACAGTGTGAAGTAATTGGTAGCTTGGTAAACAATATTTTAAGAGTACCTTCCCCAACACTGAGTATTCATTAGGGCATGCAACGGTAAACCTAAAACAAGCATTTCTTATTGGATGAGTTCAATTAATACCTCCTTGTTTTGTCACGTTTTCCCCATTTGGACCAATCACTTCCTCTGGGAGATGTTAGAATAGAATAAGGACAACCTGCCAATTAGCCGCTATTCGCAAATCACTTATCTAATCGCTGCCTGCATGGCCCTCGTTAGCCATGCAAATCAGGGGACCCTAATTGGTACTGTGAAATTAAATCAGATATGATAACCACTTGGGGTTCTAGGCTTTTATTAGGGAGCTATGGTGATGCCACATAAACAGAGATTTTCTATAGTCTAGTCTAGTCGAGTAGCAATCATGCCATCTCCTCATAGTTGTTATTGTGCATGGGGGGTGTTTGATTGTAGAGGATAAGTATCCTCATATGGGGAACCAACATGAAGGAGCTGTAAATTAATGATGAATAACTTGAAGGAAATATCTCACTCTGGCTGCGTTTAGACAGGCAGCCCAATTATGATATTGTTTCTACTAATTGGTCTTTTGACCAATCAGATCAGCTCTGAAAAATATCTGATGTAAAAAGATCTGATTAGATTGGTCAAAAGACCAATTAGTGGAAAGATATATCAGAATTGGCCTGCCTGTCTAAACACAGTCTAAACGCAGCCTTTAACTCAAATTTAAAACGACTCACATTTAATATAATACCAGGCTCCTATCATAGTTTTATAACCAAACTAAAATCCCCTGTACTCCTCTGGCAGAGGCTTTACTAGAAAGATGCCAGAAAGATGTTGGGAGACGGAGCAGTACCCGGAGCTGGGAATGAGGGTTTGGAATGGGGTTGGGAACAGGGTTGGGAATGTGATGTAGGGTTTTGGGAGTGCATGGAAAGTTAGTAAGGTCCCTCCCACGCCAGCAGCTTGCAATGTGGAGATAAGATAATTAGCATTAGCAAACATAGAGAGGGGGAGAGACAATAATATTACCCCTTCCTCCCCAATCACCAAACCCACTGTGTCATCTCCGTCAGCACAAACACTGTCCTCTAATTAGGATGTAGGAATGGACACCCAAAGACAGGGATGGAGAGGAGGAGGAGAGGAAATTAATGACAAAATGGATAACTGGATGAATGAGCTGGACATTTTTGTGTGTATATATTCACATGTCAATCAAAGGTAAGCCTGTCTATCATTCTGTTATGGTGAATCACTCTGAAAACACTACATTTCCCCACTTTCCCTCCAGACGTGACGCTTGGCATTCAGGCCAAAGAGTTCAATCTTGGTTTCATCAGACCAAAGAATCTTGTTTCTCATAGTCCGAGAGTCCTTTTAGTGCCTTTTGGCAAACTCCAAACAGGCTGTCATGTGCCTTTTACTGAGGAGTGGCTTCCGTCTGGCCACTCTACCATAAAGGCCTGATTGGTGGAGTGCTGCAGAGATGGTTGTCCTTCTGGAAGTTTCTCCCATCTCCAGAGGAACTCTGGAGCTCTGTCCGAGTGGCCATCGGGTTCTTAACTCTATTTCTTGAACTGCATTGTTTATTTTATTTGTAATATAACAAAAAAGTGAAAAAGTGAAGGGGTCTGAATACATTCCGAATGCACTGTATTTCAAGAGTATCTATAACAATTTTATAATGCCTTAGAATGCGCAACATAAGCGCAAACAGTATAAACACTCACTATTACCATGTTTATCAGCCATTACATAGGAATGATCAAAAGAAAATGCCCTGATAGTAGTCCGATTTGTGATCGGAGCAGAGTGACTGTGCATTGGCAGGCTCAGCGCTGGAGAAGACGTGTGTTGTCAGGACGATAGAAAGAGAAAAAGGCTGTATAAAAAAAATAGCTATTTTTACTCAGCCGCTGCCTAAGATCTGCTTTAAGCCATCCTCTTCTATCCTTCTGATAATTCTGCCTATATGTTATCTTACTCTGAGGAACACACACACATTTACTTACAGTACACATGCACGCACGCAAACACACAGAGAGAGAGAGAGAGAGACACACACATACAGCCATGAAAAAGTTATTTTGAATCTCTTTCATAATTTCATTGAGCTTGCTGGAATGGTCTGCTCACATAAACACGGCCACACAGACACTTACACACATGAGAAGAAACACACATTATTTTAACTTAAGTAGAACGAGTCTTCCCTCATAATTTCCAGAGGGAAGCTGAAGAGGCATGTATTCATTTTGTTTATAGTAGATCTCTCTCTCTACTGACAGTGAAGCTGAATCCTGTGTGAGTACTGTAGATGTGACCTCATTAGCTAGAAAGTGGGTCTCAGTTGAAAGTGAATGGAAGACATTTAGTCCCTGCCTCCCACAGAGCGGTACAAAAAGCATCTCTCTCTCTCTCTCTCTCTCTCTCTCTCCTCTCTCTCTCTCTCTCTCTCTCTCTCTCTCTCTCCTCTCTCTCTCTCTCTCTCTCTCTCTTCTCTCTCTCCCCTCTCTCTCTCTCTCCTCTCTCTCTCTCTCTCTCTCTCTCTCTCTCTCTCTCCTCTCTCTCTCTCTCTCTCTCTCTCTCTCTCTCTCTCTCTCTCTCTCTCTCTCTCTCTCTCTCTCTCTCTCTCTCTCTCTCTCTCTCCTCTCTCTCTCTCTCTCTCTCTCCTCTCTCTCTCTCCTCTCTCTCTCTCTCTCTCTCTCTAAGTGGTCCCCTTGGCAGGAGTAGTGTTTGGCATATTTATATCACACACAGACCCACTGATGCAGTTCTCTTCTTGCAGCTCTGCTTTAGGGAAATCAAACACTGCTCTGATAGAAAGAGGGAAAGGGGGGTGGGGGTGAATACATAGACACACACATACTCTCTCGCTTTCTGGCAGCTCTTCAACACTGCCACATCTCCTCTGAGTGTATCTCAAGCCCACCCCATCATTCAGGGTCTGCTGCCACACCAGACCCAATCAACAAGAACCGAATAGGACCTAACAGCAACCCAAACACAGCCCCACCTTCATCCCTCCACCAGACCTGACCCTCTCTGATAGTCTAATACTGCAGACACCAGACCTGACCCAAACCCCTCTGATAGTTTAATACTGTAGACACCAGACCTATCCATACATAATACATGTGTGTATGTGTGTGTGTGTGGTGTGGTGTGTGTGTGTGTGTGTGTGTGTATGTGTGTGTGTTTCTCACGAGCAATAGTAGCAGCACCATGTCGGCGTGGTCACACACACACGCAATGTGCAGGGCTGTCCAGAGGTCCTCATCCTGCAGGTTGACGTTTAAACCCTCGCTCGATCAGAACCTCCGCCGCAAACACATTGTCATGACGAGCACACTATGGGATAAAAAGAGAGATTGAGCGAGAGAGAGAGAGAGAGAGAGAGAGAGCGAGAGTATATGCTTTTTCATGCATGGATGAAATGTATAATACATGTAATTAAAAACTCATATTGCCTATCATTTCATTTTAGTCATGCAGCAGAGCGACTTAGTTTAGTTAGTGCATACATGTTCATACTTAATTTGTACTGGTCCCCCGTGGGAATCAAACCCACAACCCTGGCGTTGCAAGCGCTATGCTCTTCCATCTGAGCTACACGGGAGCTACGGCGGCCATAATATTTTATTCTGATAATGTGTACAGCATAGGAACAATCTAAGTACTGAAAAACAGAAGGTGGAAGTGGTTGTGTGTGTGTGCATGTATTCTTACCAGGTGTAGAAGAGATCCTCCAGAGGAGACAGGAGTGTTGGGGTCAGCTCTCTCCTTCAGTAGACGCAGCACTGCAACATAGAACAGAGAGAGAGAAATATTAGTCCCATTGATACAATACACACTCAAAAACCACACAAAAGTGTGTAAACACGTGTGGATGTAGTAACAACAGAGATAGGCAGGAGAAAATATACCACATAAACAATGTTGGTAAACAACGCTTTATTAGAAAAACCCCACAGTATTTTTCCAATAAATTAATTTTTCCACAAGCACACAGCACACACACTAGATCTTCCTAGTCTCCAGTAAAATCCCCCTGTGTGTGGCTTGTCCGCTGTGTGCCCTTGAGGAGTCAGTCATTCAGTGTTTCCCATCTCCAGTCCTCCAGTACCCCCAACATCACCCGTTTCTGTTGTAGTCCGGACAAACTCACTTGATTCAACTCATTGGGGGCTTGGTGATTAGTTGTCCGGGGCTACAACAAAAATGTGTGCTGTTGGAGGTACTAGAGGACTGGAGAAGGGAAACACTGTACTAGCGTGTAGGAGCTCACTACTACTACCACAGCAGCAGGTCTGAGAGGTGGAGTGCCTACCTAGAAACACACAGCTCACTCACGCACATCACATGACATCAGCTCTACTGAGCCACAGTGCACTGCACTAACACACTGCCACAGATCTGCACTACAAATATAGTATCCACAGCACTGACATACTGACACAGATTACCTGGTAATTCTCTACGAACCACTCTACTGTACTCACACATAGACATAGATCTGCTTCACAAAGATCAGTACTCACCCACCAATATCTATTATTCACAAAGCAACGCTGAACTTCTGACCCTTTACTCACAGATCGGTCCTAACCACTACCCTCAAACCAAAGCAATAATGCTTCTATATGAAAGAGATGAAAGGAGAAGGAAATAATCGAGGGAGAGTATTAGACACTGAACGCATGAAGAATAGACAGATGGACTGATATGAGGGCAGAGAAAGAGAGAGTGGAGTGAATGGGGTGGTCTTTAAACATATTCTCCCTCAACAACAGTGACAAGCCAAGATGGACACTGGATAAACACTGGAAGACCTTACCCCACAGAACACTGAACTACTCTGTCACGCAAGCCTGTGACACACTGGCACGCACCACCGTCATACACATACACCTATAAAGCGTCTAACGCACTGACTCTCTCAAACACACACTTAACCAGAGCTATTCGATCTTCGCTAGGGTAATAGTGATGAGCCCCACTGGGTTTTTTAACCTAAGTCAGGGGTACTCAAATACTATTTGAGAAGGTCCGGTCACACAAATTTCCTAGGTGGCAAAGGTCCGGATGGATATTTGTATTTATTGGTGTAGTAACAAACCTCTACTTGCAACCCATGCAACACCAAACTGTTCACACTCCTCCTGTTGGCGGAGAGAACATTTTGCAGTTTTAAAGCTAATTTCTTGTAATTCTTGTGTCTCAACACAATCAATGGGGCCCCCTGGGGGTTGAGGCCCCAGGTCATGTAATCTGGACTTGATAACTACAAGATTTAGATACCTGTTTAGCCTAACTAAGGCCTAGCTACCATGGGCTAGTTGATCAACTGGACGTTTTACAGGTTATAAATAGCTTTCTAAGGTCTGCCAGTGAATGTGATAACAAGAGGAAACCTGCCCTGCACAATTTTTTACATTGTAGAATAAAAGTGAAGACATCAAAACTATGACATAACATATATGGAATCATGTAGTAACCAAAAAAGTGTTAAACAAATCAAAATATATTTTATATTTGAGATTTTTCAATTAGCCACCCTTAGCCTTGATGACAGCTTTGCACACTCATGGCATTCAGAAAAACACACACATTTACATGCACACGCACACAGTCTTCTATTGGTCCTTAATGGAGCTTGATGAGGAAGAAGCCTTCCTAAAATCTATCAACACAGTTCTCTCTCTCACTCTCTAAGGCTAATTTAACAACGTATGTGGTGGTTGGCTCACCTACAGTGCTTTAGTAGAATGGTGGATAACCCTGGATAACATAAACTGTCAAATCTGAACACTGTAATAAGTAATAATAATAGACTGATACAGTCAGTAATAATAGACTGATACAGTCAGGCATCAGTCTGGACAACATAAGGTCTGTTAGCTCCAGTTAGCATTAGCCACACACCAGAATGACCCATCTATGTGTTTTTATAGGGCATTGTTGAGCGTGACTAAACAGGGGTCAGAAGTCAAGAGCTATGTATTGACCCTCAGGGCAATCAAACAGAAGTGCTGTATGCTGGACCATATGGCTGATGTTCAGTCTTTGTTCTATTGGATCATGACAACACTTTCCAGTGTTCTGGTTCACTATTGGTTCATATGCCAACGCTACCCTGTCCTGTTCTATTGAATTGGTTGACAGGTACTATCCAGTATTGCTGTGGACCATTACATCTCTACATACTCTAAGACTATGTCTTATCCATCCCCTATACACAATAAAACCACCCAGCTCATATACTACTCTTGGAAAAAAAAATGGATACCCTGTCTTCATGATTAGCATTATTATTACTACTATGCATACTACCTTCTAACTTAATGTTTATTTGACTATTTGATTATGATTGATATTGATATTGTACTGTACTGTTGAGGGAGCTCGCAAGTAAGCATTTCACTGCACCTTTTCTACCTAATGTAAACTGTGTAAGTACCGAATAACACTTGATTTGATCAGTGCTAACTTAGGCATTGAGTGTTTTGGCAGCAGTGTAAATAAATGCAAATTAGGTTGTTGCTCTTTTGCCCTGTGTTAGTGTGTTTATCTGTGTGCTCTGTTTCATCAGGCTGTTTGACCGTGAAGAGACAAAGGGAGAGTGGACGAGAAAGAGAGAGAAAACAACCAGCTGTCATTTTGGGGAAGACTAGAAAACAGCTGTGGGAGACGTATGTGTAGTTTCCATGGCAACTAGATGGGAGCCGTTGTAGAGAGAGGGAAAGAGAGATGGAGGGAGAGAGCAAGAGCTGGAGAGAAGAGGCGGGAGGAATAATGACATAGGAGAAAGGAAAGAGAGAGAGAGAGAGAGAGAGAAAGAACTGATGTTCTCTCGTCGTCCCAGACCTCCCCTACAGACTGAAATGTTTCATCCACCCTTCTTTTCAATAAAAGGTGACGCTATCCTCCCCATCGTCATATTCCACTCTTCACCATCCAAAATATTCCCACATACTGCTTATCATACAGTCCCTGCAGCCAAACTCTAACCAGATGCAACCAGAATGCCAACACTGAATGGAATGCACTATGAATCCAATGCCAACCTTGAATAAATTCCTGATGACTCAACAGTCTACCTATCAGTTATAGAAGTGGAGTCGGATCAGACATATTTCTGTGGATGTAGATGCTAACACAGACTCACGTTTCCACTCTGACCTTGTACTAGCAGAGACACTCCAGTCTCTCTTACATAAGATATAGATTGCATTATGTACAAGGTCACTAACAGGTAGCCACTCCAAAACATTAGCGAGTCGCTGGTGTACAATTACAGTACGCTCCACTACAGCCCTGAAAGCTATGTCAGCTGAGTTAAGGATATACAATAGAAGAAGCAAGTGATGCCAACATGATATCATTGATAAGCGTCAATCTGGTAAAATACAGGCATCAAGGAACATGATGTGAATACATTGCACACACTATGGACGCCTAGAGAAAGGCATCACGGGCATGCATTGCATTCATGCAGGGAGACTTATGCAATGGATGCAGCGGGAGAAAAAAAGAGAGAAGTATACCGTTATAATTAAGCAATAAGGCACGGGGGGGTGTGGTATATGGCCAATATACCACGGCTATGGGCTGTTCTTAGGCACGACGCATCGCGGAGTGCCTGGAAACAGCCATTAGCCGTGGTATATTGGCTATATACCACAAACCCCCGAGGTGCCTTATTGCTATTATAAACTGGTTACTAAAGTAATAAGGAGCAGTAAAAACAAATGTTTTGTCATACCCATGGTATACGGTCTCATATACCACGGCTGTCAGCCAATCAGCATATAACGTAGCTTTACCTCTCAGGAGAGATGGAGAAGGGAGAAGGACTGTTAAATAGTGGTGAGTGGAGGGTATACCTAGGCTACTCCATAAGGGGATGGAATCCAAATGCACTCGATCCATCAAAATGTCTCTCGGTTCTATTCATCCTAGAGCTCTATTCTTGTGAATGTATCTTCAAATAAATGTTCAATAACATGACATACGTTACCGGTCACCTTTCTCCTATCACCTCTTTTTCACCTTTCTTATCTGTCCACCATCAATATTATTCCCTATGTGTGTTCCCCTATACCCCTTCACAACCCTCCAATATGAAACCTACTGTACGTTCTTATTCCTGTAAATTATTCTGTCTCAGTGCTTCTTATAACACATTCATAGTAAAACCATAATCCCTCGTCTTGCATGGCTGCTCTCTGATGTAGAGCTGTGGAGTCTTCTCTCTGTTCCCCTCCTTCAGGAAAAACAATATACACTGTTCTCAGACTAGACACAATCCTAAGAGCACAGACTTCCATGATGGGATCTGTGATGCAGAAAAAAGTTATCATTGAGAGGATTTGGAATTCCACTGCATAATTTGGGGAATGCTTTCTGTAAACCTCTGTGAGTAATGTTTTAGGAATGCTGTTAGAGTGATTAAGCTATGCATTTATATAGGCTGTTATATGTTTTTTTTTTTTTTTTAAGGATTATAGCAAGTATTAAATGCAATATTATGTGTGGTAGTTTGAATGCATAGACAGATGGATCACAAAAAGTGTTAACCAAGTTTATTCTCTCCCGAACAATCTTGAAGCATTGAAGGACATTCAGTTAGTAGTAGTCTGTTGGAGCAAGCTTCCCTAGGGTTTGACATCTTAATTAGAAAATGCTACAAGATATTCTGCAGCAGATTTAAGAATGTAATCTAAATCTAAGTATGTGCTTTCCTTATTGAAGTTTCTCTAAAGCTCCTCTTGTTTCTCAAGTAATATATCTGGCTTAGTTCTCACATTGGGTTGGATAAAATGTAAAATACTGATCTGTTCCTTATTTGGTGGACAAAGGCCACAATAATCACAAAGAGTACAGATTGCTCGTTTCTCTCTCTCTTTCTTGCTCCCTCGTTCAATCAACAGAGAGGATTTGGCCCTGTGTCACAGCATGACATCTAACTTCCACTGCAAAGGCCCCTGGGAAAGGGATCGATCTGAGGCGCTGACAACGAGTTCCTTCACTCAGATAGAGCTGATTACAGACAGACAGACAGACAGACAGACAGACAGACAGACAGACAGACAGACAGACAGACAGACAGACAGAGTGTTACTGGTGCTAAGCTATTCACTGTCTGTCTGATCTATACCTGTTGATCAATAGGGGACAGACTCAAGAGGAGGAGGTGAGTAGGGAGTGAGGAGGAGGGGGAGAAAGTGTGATTTCCCTTCTCCAGATTGTGAAAGATGTGTCACTCCTTCCTACATGTAATTACACTTGTCTTAAGTGACAGGTCTCAGTTGACTGTGTAATGCATGCACGGCACCCACCCACACCCTGATACTGATGCTACTCTACAGTATTTTAGTACAAACAAAGCGTTTCATAGTCAAAGAGAATCTCAACCGTTAGAATTCTCTGATTTTATATATTATGAAATCTAACTCACAAATCACAACAAGTCACATGATCATATCACAATGATGCAGAGCCCCACCTGTTTAGCTACAAATAATATAATATTTGTATATATATATATATATATGTTTTTTTTTTTGCTGTTGGAACAGCTTTATGTAGGCCCTAACAGCTTGTGGGCAACTTTTGTCACCGTTATATTGACATGAATGTATTGTTTAGTGATGTGTTGTGTTGTGTAGTGGCTTGGCTGGCATGGATCCCCTTTCTTTTTTTTTCTTCTTTTTTTTTTTTAACTTTGCTCCGCCAATATTTACATGCTAAAATCGCCACTGCAATGAAGTATAGTAATCTGATATTAAAACACCCACTATTTTGGTTAGATGCAGAGTAAAAAATGATAGATGCTCATTTTAAACAGGTGTCCTAGGCATTGAGACAATATGATTAGAATAACTATATTATGATTATCAGGTTATGAAACAGCTGTGAACTGCAACTGGAGAAAGAGACACTCTGTCACACTCAAGCAATATTTCTCACTACCAGACCCCTAACCTCATATAAGAGAATACAAATCATTCATATACAGTACTCAATCTCATCAAACATATGATTCTGCTGGGAACGTAACATCCAATATCACCTCAATAACACAGCTATACCAAATCATAACCCAGTGAGGAATATTCCATATCATCATTCTGGAACGGTATTGGGAATTGATTTTGGGTTCCACACCTCTCGAGGGGAACAAATGCTTCGGTCACAGCCGTGCCGCCCACTGATGAAGTTAAGAGATGACTTTGGAAAGGCAATTTCCCCAAATGTCACTACGCATGCAAGTCCCAGTTTACATATGGCAGGGAGGAATCGAGCTGAAAAAGGCTCAGGTCTCTCTAGTCTCTCATTTACCTCCATTCACGCTTGTTCCTTTTCCTTGATTCTCACTTTCAATTATTTTTTTTATCACAAAGCCCTCTATTCTCTCTTTTCAAATGTTCCCCTTTCAGTCTCTTTACCCCTCTCTACATCTTTCAGTCTCTTTACCCCTCTCTACATCTTTCAGTCTCTTTACCCCTCTCTACATCTTTCAGTCTCTTTACCCCTCTCTACATCTTTCAGTCTCTTTACCCCTCTCTACATCTTTCAGTCTCTTTACACCTCTCTCCACATCTTTCAGTCTCTTTACACCTCTCTCCACATCTTTCAGTCTCTTTACACCTCTCCACATCTTTCAGTCTCTTTCCACCTCTCTCCACATTGTTCAGTCTCTTTACACCTCTCTCCACATCGTTCAGTCTCTTTACACCTCTGTCCACATCGTTCAGTCTCTTTACACCTCTCTCCACATCGTTCAGTCTCTTTACACCTCTCTCCACATTGTTCAGTCTCTTTACACCTCTCTCCACATTGTTCAGTCTCTTTACACCTCTCTCCACATCGTTCAGTCTCTTTCCACCTCTCTCCACATTGTTCAGTCTCTTTACACCTCTCTCCACATCGTTCAGTCTCTTTACACCTCTCTCCACATTGTTCAGTCTCTTTACACCTCTCTCCACATCGTTCAGTCTCTTTACACCTACCTCCACATGTTTCAGTCTCTTTACACCTCTCTCCACATTTTTCAGTCTCTTTACACCTCTCCACATTGTTCAGTCTCTTTACACCTCTCTCCACATCTTTCACTCTTTACACCTCTCTCCATATCTCTCATATTTCCTCTCTGCTTCCATCTGATTTCCTGCCAGTGATTTCTGATAAGATACGTGTGTGTGTGTGTGTGTGTGTGTGTACACATCTCCTATTGCCAGCCTGTCTCGTCAGCAGAGTGTGTTTATAGTCTATCTGTGAATCAGCGTCCAAAGCCAGCTCCATTAGGATAGACACACAGAGAGAAAGAGAGAGATCTCGAGAGAGATACCAAACACATACACTGCATTCTTTAAATGATAGTGAGTCATGTGGGTACACAAGGTGTTGTTTTCTCATCTCGAATGGTTCAGTAGCTAATATTGTATCAATCAAAGAACGAATGATGCTGAGAATTAAGAAATATAAATAATTACAGAGGGAGGTTGGGTGGCTATGATGAGTACTTTACACAGCTAATACAGAAGACATTCATACCACAGACATTACACAGTCATACAGAATAATATCCCCATTCCTCGCTAAAGCTAGATAAACGTTTGGACACTGTGTAATGTCTGTCACTCTAATTTCATGGCTTTTCCCTTTAATGAGAGATTCACCACCAGATAAGGCCTTTACAGGTTAAAGCCAAGCAAAAAACCCAATCTGCTACATTCATCTTTGAGAGTTGTATTTCATCACTAATAACAACGGGCTGAGATGAGATCCCTGTGAAATAAGAAGCATTGATTTTCCTTCCACACATCCTCCCACCTCCTCATAATCTCAGCTGAGTCCTTTGGTAAAGGCAGAACCAACCCCAATTCCCACCCCGTCCCCCTAAACGACCCCCCTCTCACCCCAGATGGACCCCTAGGCCTCTCGACATGGGGTGTATTTACACATTTCCTCCTCTCAAAAATGATGAAGGATTTTTCAATGAATAAAATTCCAGAAATGTTCTGAGACGACCATGCTTCCTACATGGATATGGAATGGAGTGGGATTGAGATAGAAACATGCTGTGGAGCATTACTGTATATTCCCACACAGTAATTGGCAAAGACACACACACACACACACACACACACACACACACACACACACACACACACACACACACAGAAACTGACATTGCCTACAAGTAACATCACACACACACACACAGACATAGAAACAGTCGACAGGCCAAAGATCAGGGTTGGGAAGTAACTGATTACATGTAATCTGATTACAAAAAATTCTTGTCCAACAACGTCTTATCCAACAACATCTTGTCCAACAACATCTTGTCCAACAACATCTTATCCAACAAAATCTTGTCCAAAAACATCTTATCCAACAACATCTTGTCCAGCATAGCCTTGGCAGTTCCAAATCTAGTTAATCAGACCACTGGTTGGCAGGTGATTTTACCCACCATACCAAAAGCCAGTGGCAGTAACAATCTTGTGCCAGTCCTGTTGCATGGGTGGTGATTAGTCTTTCTACTCAGGGGTAAACAGTGGCGATTCATGCCCGGCCAAAGGACCAGGTTTTAGTCGGGCAGTTGCATGGGTACACCAGCTGCTCTCAAGTACTCCAGCTGAAGCTCATTGGCAGCCGAAAGGGAGGAGATTAGCATAGTGACCTGCAATGGCTGCTGGGAGGTCTGACAGATACACACAGACAGCTGGGCAAACGGCTGGCAAACAAGAGCATGGGTGGCGAGAGAGATAAGGGATGGATGGAGAGAGAGAGAGAGAGAGAGAGAGAGAGAGAGAGAGAGAGAGAGAGACAGGGGCTAGTCAGAGAAAGAGGGAGAAAGATAGACAGAGAATTATAAAGTGAAGGGAGCTAGAGAGAGAATAAGGAGAAAGACGGAGAGAAGAGGCTACAGTGCGATAAATACATTTCTATAGTAAAAGCACTGAGTCTCCCGAGCCTCATAGAGTATCCATTAGTTATGATATTTCACGAAGACATAAAGTGTGTTTGACTGCAGCTCTGTGTGTATGGACCTGTGGCTTTAACGTATATCCCTGCCTGGGACAACAGACAACAGGCTCACAAGAGCTCGCTCTCTCTCCCCTCTAAGGTCTAGGCAGAATCCCTAATGAGGAATCTCTCAGTTGATAGAATAGGGAGTTGCAGACACACATGTGCACACACACACACACAGACAGACAGACAGACAGACAGACATGCAGAATCATGCACACACACACAGGAGCATGCACATACACACACACACACACGCATAACACGCAAACAGTCAATCTGGTCAACGGGATAGCTCAACTGCCTTTGGCTGACTTAATATCTTCCGCTCCATCCCTCATAAAGGGAGAAATCTCTGAGCTCTTTATTAGATTGCTTCTGCCTGTCTCCCAAGAGCTGCATTTCACTCTGAATATTAGCTAGGTGTGTTTGCATGAGTAAGTGTGTGTGTGTGTGTGTGTGTGTGTGTGTGTGTGTGTGTGTGTGTGTGTGTGTGTGTGTGTGTGTGTGTGTGTGTGTGTGTGTGTGTGTGTGTGTGTGTGTGAGACATAGTGAGAGAGTTTGTGTACTGACTAGCCTGTAATCAGTTTGAAGAATAAGCTAATACTGCAAAGCAAACGGCCACTCCTCACCCTTGCCAAATCCATTTGTCCTATCCTAACTGCTGCACTAACACAGACACACACAGACACACACAACCATGCTAAGCAGAATACTGATTAGCAGCTGAAACTCTGGAGAGGGAATGAAGAGTGAATACATATTATATATTGAAGGAGGAACAGAATACAGAGAGAGAGATAGAGAGAGAGAGAGATAGAGAGATTTTGTGTACCACTCCATGGGAGGCAGTGACTAAATGTATTCCGTTCACTTTCAACTGAGACCCACTTTGTGATGATGATAATGCTTTGAGATCTGTTGCATTACTGTAGGTCTGGAAAGGGTAAACCCAAAACATGTGGACAAGGTCTGTGCACGCCAGTGCACACATGTCCGTATATGTGTGTGAGTGATTTGAAAGGGACTCAGATGGTCCCCTGCCGTGCAGAGAAGGATGTAAGTGCTGTAAGAGTAGAGCTCATGCTGTAAGAGTAGAGCTCATGCTGTAAGAGCAGAGCTCATGCTGTAAGAGCAGAGCTCATGCTGTAAGAGCAGAGTTCATGCTGTAAGAGCAGAGTTCATGCTGTAAGAGCAGAGCTCATGCTGTAAGAGCAGAGCTCATGCTGTAAGAGCAGAGCTCATGCTGTAAGAGCAGAGCTCATGCTGTAAGAGTAGAGTTCATGCTGTAAGAGTAGGAATCATGCTGTAAGAGTAGAGTTCATGCTGTAAGAGCAGAGCTCATGCTGTAAGAGTAGAGTTCATGCTGTAAGAGTAGGAATCATGCTGTAAGAGTAGAGTTCATGCTGTAAGAGTAGAGTTCATGCTGTAAGATTAGAGCTCATGCTGTAAGAGTAGAGCTCATGCTGTAAGAGCAGAGCTCATGCTGTAAGAGCAGAGCTCATGCTGTAAGAGCAGAGCTCATAATGTAAGAGCAGAGCTCATGCTGTAAGAGTAGAGTTCATGCTGTAAGAGTAGGAATCATGCTGTAAGAGTAGAGTTCATGATGTAAGAGTAGAGCTCATGATGTAAGAGTAGAGCTCATGATGTAAGAGTAGGAATCATGCTGTAAGAGTAGAGCTCATGATGTAAGAGTAGAGCTCATGATGTAAGAGTAGAGCTCATGTAGGCCACTCAGCACTACTCACACACTGAACACTTCCCACTGCCTATTCTGATTGAGCTGACTCAATGCTCATAGAACTGTCAGAAGTCAATAGTTCAAATTAAGTGTTACTGAACTCAGATATGATGCCATCAGTTATGATCCCATACACACAGACACGCAGACAGACACGCAGACAGACACGCAGACAGACACGCAGACAGACAGACAGACAGACAGACAGGCAGGCAGGCAGACAGGCAGGCAGAAAGACAAATACACACCTTCTTTGTCGTCGTGGCGTATGATGGCGTCCTGTATGATGTCACTGAGGCTGAAGCGAATGTGGTGCCTCTTCCTGTGACTGGTGGGCAGGGCCTTGACCTTGACTCCTCCTCCTGGTTTCTGCACAGTCTTCTCCCGCTCGTAGTATGCCCTTATTTGGTCGCAGCGTATCCTTCTGACCAGCCGCTGGCGCTGGCCAAACGGGAGTGACTCCAGCAGACACTGGTCAATCTCCATGTTCTGACGGAACACGTTACATAGCTGAAAACAACCTGCAGAGGGAGAGGGAGGGAGGGAAAAGGAGAGAGAAAAACATTAGCATATCATGTTTTGTGATGAAAATCTGTCTCAACAGTTTATACAAGTCAAAGATAGAGTGATATTAAACATAGTAAAACATCTAGTGTGTGTGTATGTGTGTGTGCGCATGTGTGTGTGTGTGTGTGTAAGACATAGACACTGCTGTTAGATAAATAACTCAAACCATTCCATGTTTATTTAAATATAGTCTGACTGAGCGAATAGGACAACACTTGGATGATAAAGTACACAAGTGCTGTCTGTTTCACCTACAAGCAAGTGTGTGTGTGTGTGTGTGTGTGTGTGTGTGTGTGTGTGTGTGTGTGTGTGTGTGTGTGTGTGTGTGTGTGTTTATAATGAACTACACTTGCACTGCCTTTAACCTCCGGGTGTTTCGAAAAAACTTCACACTGTTTAGTGTCATCTCTCCTGCATCCCAACGGGCTGTAGTGAATATCATGACTTAGCATGTTGTCTGTCCCAGTGGAAGAGAGCCAGGAGTTCTGCTACCCAGTCTCTGAATCTGTTACGGTCTGTCTGTGTAATGCTGCTGCTGCTGCTGCTGCTGCTGCTGCAGAGCTAAGCCTCAATGACTGCAGTGGAATGAATCACTACACATCAGGACAAAACTATGCTTATTTATGAAGATAGTTCCAGACTTATACAATTGTAAATATTCATAGCATTGTTCAGTGATGAAGGCTGAGAATGAGACCAATCAGAAATAAAGTTGCAATTCATAGGCGATCAGAGACCATGATGCTTCCACGTGCATAAAAACGTAATCAGTGGAAATTGAATTCCAGATAATCTATTACCCAAAGTCTGCCCCCGGATGCAATACCGAAAGTTTTAAATGATGTGGTGATTGCAAAGTTTGCAATGACATGGTGTGTGTGTGTCTGTGTGTGAAAGCGTACTTGTGTGTGTTGTAATGACAGTGTGTGGCTGTGTCTGTGAGACAGAGACAAAGACAAAGACAGCAGTGATTAGTGCAGTAATTCAGGTCACTGCTAGACCACAGGGGAGAGAAAGAGAACTTTGAAAAGGCTGCCTTTGCAGATAAATTACAGACAGTGGCTTTTTTCCTCTTCTCTCTGACTCACACATCCATGTCTGCTCGTCTAACTGTCTGCTCGTCTAACTGTCTGCTCGTCTAGCTGTCTGCTCGTCTAGCTGTCTGCTCGTCTAGCTGTCTGCTCGTCTAGCTGTCTGCTCGTTTAGCTGTCTGCTCGTTTAGCGGTCTGCTCGTCTAGCTGTCTGCTCGTCTAGCTGTCTGCTCGTCTAGCTGTCTGCTCGTCTAGCTGTCTGCTCGTTTAGCTGTCTGCTCGTCTATTGGTCTGCTCGTCTATTGGTCTGCTCGTCTAGCTGTCTGCTCGTCTAGCTGTCTGCTCGTCTAGCTGTCTGCTCGTCTAGCTGTCTGCTCGTCTAGCTGTCTGCTCGTCTAGCTGTCTGCTCGTCTAGCTGTCTGCTCGTCTAGCTGTCTGCTCGTCTAGCTGTCTGCTCGTCTAACTGTCTGCTCGTCTAACTGTCTGCTCGTCTAACTGTCTGCTCGTCTATCTGTCTGCTCGTCTAGCTGTCTGCTCGTCTAACTATCTGCTCGTCTATCTGTCTGCTCGTCTAACTGTCTGCTCGTCTAACTGTCTGCTTGTCTAGCTGTCTGCTTGTCTAACTGTCTGCTCGACTAACTGTCTGTCTTCCTCTCGCCCCTGTAAACTTACCTCCCTCCCTCCCTCCCTCCGTGCTGCTGGCGAGGTTTAAACCACTGACAGTGGGATGCCTTTGAAGTACCGCAGCCTTTTTTAATGGCCCTCTTCCCATCTCTCTCGCTCTCTCACTTCATTTCTGTCTTTTCTCTCCTCTCTGCCTCTTATGCATTTTAAAGAGGAGCAGGAATCACTGCAGTTCATTTTGGAAATGAGAGCTGCAGTGTGTGAGTGTCTTTTCTCTGAAGCGGTTCACATTATAATCCATACCCAGCACCTACACAGACCTGAACACACGCAAGCCAAAAAGAGACACATTTGAAACCATAACAGACATGGCACTGGTATTGAAAGGTGGTTTAAACATTGTTTATGTGAATCTGTATGTGTTGTAGATCCTTATCAGGCTGATGAGTGATGTTACTGTGTCTTTAACTGCTTTTGCATGAGATAATCATCTACACACTCAACCACACACCTGCCTGCCTGCCTGCCTGCCTGCCTCCCAGACAGTAGGGCCAAAATGCCAATCTGTTATCTGCCTGGGCTGACAACATGAACATTATCTTTGAGACAATGGGGAGGTGATTAGAATATTGTTGAAACCAGGTGTCTGCCTCAATGTTTTTAGTTAGGGACACTTCAATAGGGCTTGTAATGGTCTACACACAGAGGCTCGCACCTTCACACGCATGCATACACACACAAACACACACATGATTGTGCACACGTTTGAGCGTGCTCTCCCAGTGTACTCCCTTTCTTCTCTCACTCCCTTTTTCACCCCTTTCTCTACAATACTTCCCCCTTTCTCTATTATACTTCCCCCTTTCTCTAATATACTTCTCCTTTCTCTACTATACTTCCCTCTTTCTCTACTATACTTCCCTCTTTCTCTACTATACTTCCCTCTTTCTCTACTATACTTCCCTCTTTCTCTACTATACTTCCCCTTTCTCTACAATACTTCCCCTTTCTCTACTATACTTCCCCTTTCTCTACTATACTTCCCCTTTCTCTACTATACTTCCCTCTTTCTCTACTATACTTCCCTCTTTCTCTACTATACTTCCCCTTTCTCTACTATACTTCCCCTTTCTCTACTATACTTCCCTCTTTCCTTTCTCTACTATACTTCCCCCTTTCTCTACTATACTTCCCCCTTTCTCTACTATACTTCCCCCTTTCTCTACTATACTTCCCCCTTTCTCTACTATACTTCCCTCTTTCCTTTCTCTACTATACTTCCCACTTTCCTTTCTCTACTATACTTCCCCCTTTCTCTATTATACTTCCCCTTTCTCTACTATACTTCCCCTTTCTCTACTATACTTCCCTCTTTCCTTTCTCTACTATACTTCCCCCTTTCTCTACTATACTTCCCCCTTTCTCTACTATACTTCCCCCTTTCTCTACTATACTTCCCCCTTTCTCTACTATACTTCCCCTTTCTCTACTATACTTCCCCTTTCTCTACTATACTTCCCTCTTTCCTTTCTCTACTATACTTCCCACTTTCCTTTCTCTACTATACTTCCCACTTTCCTTTCTCTACTATACTTCCCCCTTTCTCTACTATACTTCCCCCTTTCTCTACTATACTTCCCCCTTTCTCTACTATACTTCCCCCTTTCTCTACTATACTTCCCCCTTTCTCTACTATACTTCCCCCTTTCTCTACTATACTTCCCCTTTCTCTACTATACTTCCCTCTTTCCTTTCTCTACTATACTTCCCACTTTCCTTTCTCTACTATACTTTCCCTTTTCTCTACTATACTTCCCCCTTTCTCTACTATACTTCCCTCTTTCCTTTCTCTACTATACTTCCCACTTTCCTTTCTCTACTATACTTTCCCTTTTCTCTACTTTACTTCCCCCTTTCTCTACTATACTTCCCCCTTTCTCTACTATACTTCCCCCTTTCTCTATTATACTTCCCCCTTTCTCTACTATACTTTCCCTTTTCTCTACTTTACTTCCCCCTTTCTCTACTATACTTCCCCCTTTCTCTATTATACTTCCCCCTTTCTCTACTATACTTCCCCCTTTCTCTACTATACTTCCCCCTTTCTCTACTATACTTCCCTCTTTCCTTTCTCTACTATACTTCCCTCTTTCCTTTCTCTACTATACTTCCCTCTTTCCTTTCTCTACTATACTTCCCCCTTTCTCTACTATACTTCCCCCTTTCTCTACTATACTTCCCCCTTTCTCTACTATACTTCCCTCTTTCCTTTCTCTACTATACTTCCCTCTTTCCTTTCTCTACTATACTTCCCCCTTTCTCCACTATACTTCCCCCTTTCTCCACTATACTTCCCCCTTTCTCTACTATACTTCCCCTTTCTCTACTATACTTCCCCTTTCTCTACTATACTTCCCTCTTTCCTTTCTCTACTATACTTTCCCTTTTCTCTACTATACTTCCCCCTTTCTCTACTATACTTCCCCCTTTCTCTACTATACTTCCCCCTTTCTCTACTATACTTCCCCCTTTCTCTACTATACTTCCCCCTTTCTCTACTATACTTCCCCCTTTCTCCACTATACTTCCCCCTTTCTCTACTATACTTCCCCCTTTCTCTACTATACTTCCCCTTTCTCTACTATACTTCCCTCTTTCCTTTCTCTACTATACTTTCCCTTTTCTCTACTATACTTCCCCCTTTCTCTACTATACTTCCCCCTTTCTCTACTATACTTCCCCCTTTCTCTACTATACTTCCCCCTTTCTCTACTATACTTCCCCCTTTCTCTACTATACTTCCCCCTTTCTCTACTATACTTTCCCCTTCTCTTTTTACTTTCTCTTACCCCCTCTATTTCCTTCCTCTCTTCCTCCCCTTCTACCTCCTGACCCTGTTTCTTTGCTCTGATAAGCCAGGATGCAGATTAAAGATACTTTAGAAATGCTGCAATGAAGTAAGCTGCTCCCAGGCATAGAAACCAATTACCCTATTAAACCCAGACCTGCTCCGTGTGCCCAGCCCTGCTCCGTGTGTCCAGCCCTGCTCCGTGTGCCCAGCCCTGCTCTGTGTGCCCAGCCCTGCTCCGTGTGCCCAGCCCTGCTCCGTGTGCCCAGCCCTGCTCCGTGTGCCCAGCCCTGCTCTGTGTGCCCAGCCCTGTGTCAGTACACAGACCAACGAAATCACGCATCAACATGTACAAGTCAATGCCAATAGAAAAAAATCTAAAACAAACAAAAATGCAGCTAGTGTACTGTCATTCCAGGTTCTGAGTTAGCCAAAGTTGGCTAGCTAGCAAGTGACAAGAACGTTGCCTGCGTAGAAACCATTTTGTTTAGAACGGACGACTAATCCTTTTGCATAGCAACTTTTGCATAGCAACATTGCCAAAAGAACTAACAACCAGATTTTTGTCTGGACTATATCTTCTGGTGGAAGAATTAAATTGTATGAATTGACTTGAAATTAATTGTATGAATTGAATGAAAATATGTAATTCATTGTTATTTTAATAGGTTGGTAACAGTTTTATAAAAGCAGTGCTACCGCTTCGGGCCAAACATCATTTACCTGTGTCTGTATTCATGATACAGCATTATTGCTTAAGTATATCTGTGTCTACAGACAATAGGTGGGTTTATCTGTCCTAGGCTGGCTAGCTGTGTCAAAGTGCCTTAAACTGAGAGTTCCATCCAGGGACACATGAAACAATGGAGAATTACCACTGCTGGGTATAGACTGTGGCACACTGAGATAAACTGCATAATAGAGGGATGGAGAGGGGGACTGTATATACCAGACAGAGGGAAGGAATAGAAAGGAGAGAGGGAGAAAAAGAGGGAAGGCAGTTCAAACAGTGTAACAAACAGAGCGTAGTAACTAGACAGTGCAAAAGTGGGCCAGTGTGTTAGTGGAAGTAGAGCAAAGTCACTAGCTTAATGGGTTGTGTGTGTTTGCGTGCCAAGTATAACACAGACAGCATCGTCCAGCTAAGAGAATACTGTCTCTCCTTCTCATCCTCCTTTCTACTCATTCCCGTTAGTACCACTACTTTCTATCACACCCCCTACCTCTCTCTCTCTCTCTCCCTCTCTCCCTCTCTCTCTCCCTCCCTCCCTCAATTCTCCAGGTTCATCTCTCTGTAGGTGATGGCTTTGTTATGGAAGGTTTGGGAATCACTTCCTTTTAGGTGGTTGTAGAATTTAACGGCTCTTTTCTGGATTTATATAATTAGCGTGTATCGGCCTAATTCTGATCTGTATGTATTATTTGGTGTTTTCCGTTGTACACAGAGTACACAGATATTTTTGCAGAATTCTGCATGCAGAGGCTCAATTTGGTGTTTGTCCCATTTTGTTAATTCTTGGATGGTGAGCGGACCCCAGACCTCACAACCATGAAGGGCAATGGGTTCTATGACTGATTCTGCAAACAGAAAGAGAGAGATTTAATTATTGTGTTGCTTCAAAGGCTGCAGACACAGCATCACAGGCCTAAACTAAAGGGGAAACATCTTATTAAAAAAATGGGTGCAACCCTGATTAGGTTTTCTCCTGATAGAATCTCTGCATCACAAATGGTGTCAAAGTCTTGTTCAGGGATTGTTCATTTGAAGACCATTTCTTGACCAGAGAGAGAGAGAGAGTCCTGCTCTCCATGGTACTGAAGGTAACAGACCTAGAGCGCGCTCTCTCTCTCTCTCTCTCTCTCTCTCTCTCTCTCTCTCTCTCTCTCTCTCTCTCTCTCTCTCTCTCTCTCTCTCTCTCTCTCTCTCTCTCTCTCTCTCTCTCTCTCTCTCTCTCTCTCTCTCTCTCTCTCTCTCTCTCTCTCTCTCTCTCTCTCTCTCTCTCTCTCTCTCTCTCTCTCTCTCTCTCTCTCTCTCTCTCTCTCTCTGTGCTGGTAGCTTTATTGGTAGCTTTATTGCAGACTCAGGGAGACATCATAACTGACTTTTTGAGTCTTAACTCACAGCGAGACACACACACACACACACACACACAAACACACTCCACCGCAACCAAAATACTTTATTTACCACCAGCAAACTCTATTTAACTGCGCCTTCAGCGTTATCAATCAGGCTTCATAATCAGAGACCCAGCAACATAGTCTGGCCATACTCTTCATATCCGCTGAGCAAAACAATAAAGATGAAGTGAGAGGATTATTGTGAGAGAAAGAAATGTAAAGGGACAGCTGGAAATTGAGAGTGAGTGACAGACAGGAAAGGTCAAAGATTAAGAGGGACCGGCAGAGATCAGGATAGAGATATACACTCTTCGAAGTAAAGGTGCTATCTAGAACCTAAAAGGGTTCTTCAGCTGTCCCCATAGGAGAACCCTTTGAAGAATTTTCCACAGAGGGTTCTACATGGAACCCAAAATAGTTCTGCCTGGAACCAAAAAGGGTTCTTCAAAGGGTTCTCCTATGGGGACAGCCGAAGAACCCTTTCGGAACCCTTTTTTCTAAGAGTGTAGGGAAGAGAGAGAAAGTAGGAGGGAGGTAGGGAGTAGGAGGGAGGGAGGGAGGGAGGGAGGGAGAGTGCAGGAGAGAGAGAGTAAGGGAAGCGAGAGATAGTGGTCATGCTTGAGAAGCTCCTGCTTTCCCATCTCCTGGCTGTCAAATATTGATTTACTGGGGAATATCCCTCATAGGCTCTAGTTAATAACATGGACAACACTGCACTGGGCTGTGAATTAGTCCACAGCATCCACATAGACACACATGTACAGTATACAGCAGGTGAAATAAGTATTGAACACGTCACCATTATTCTCAGTTTCTGAATGTTCCAGTGAGCACTGTTGGGGCCATAATACGGAAGTGGAAAGACAATCATTTCACCATAAATTTGCCTCAAGATTTCTGACAGAGGAGTGAAAAGAATAATCAGAAGAGTTGTCCAAGAGCCAATGACCACTTGTGGAGAGCTTCAAAAAGACCTGCAATTAGCAGGTACTGTTGTCTCAAAGAAAACAGTAAGTAATGCACTCCACCACCATGGCCTGTATGCACGCTCACCACGCAAGACTCCATTGCTGAAAAAAAGCATGTTGAAGCTCGTTTAAAGTTTGCTGCACAACATTTGTAAAAGCCAGTGAAATACTGGGAGAATATAGTGTGGTCAGATGAGAGCAAAATTGAACTGTTTGGATGTCATAATACACACCATGTTTGGAGGAGAAATGACACTGCACATCACCCTAAAAACACCATACCAACAGTGAAGTTTGGAGGTGGGAACATCATGGTGTGGGGCTGCTTTTCAGCAAATGGTACTGGCAAACATAATTGAAGGAAGGATGAATGGGCAAATTTACCAAGACATTCTTGACAAAAATCTGCTGCCATCTACCAGGATGATGAAGATGAAACGAGGGTGGACATTTCAGCAAGACAATGATCCCAAACACACAGCCAAGGAAACTCTCAATTGGTTTCAAAGAAAGAAAATAAAGCTGCTAGAATGGCCCAGCCAATCACCTGACTTAAATCCCATTGAAAATCTATGGAAAGAACTGAAGATCAAGATTCATAGAAGAGGCCCACGGAACCTTCAAGATTTGAAGACTGTTTGTGTGGAAGAATGGGCCAAAATCACACCAGAGCAATGCATGCGACTAGTTTCTCCATGTTGGAGGCGTCTTGAAGCTGTCATTACCAACAAAGGCTTTTGTACAAAGTATTAAATAAATATCAGTAAGTGTGTTCAATACTTTTTCCCTGTGTCATTTCACATTATTACACATAACTTAATTTCTGAACTTATTTGTTTTGGTTTCTTTGTATGTATGGATTACTTGGGTTGTTACCAACATCTGGTGAAAATGTCATGTCAATAGCACCTTTGATAATATATTTACTGAGAAAAATGGTGACGTGTTCAATACTTATTTCACCCGCTGTATATATTGTACACACACATATGCATGCACACGTCACACAACTTGACATGTTGACAACAGTGATTGTTTATCAGTAACTTACTGTATTAATCAACAGTATAACTGTATGAACTGGATACAGTAGATTACTGTAGAATGCACAGTAAAATACCGTAAATTTGTTTAACAGCACGCTATGATACCTTTCTGTAATTTTAACAGTAAAACACTGTAGAACGCACAGTAAAATACTTTGAATGTGTTTTACAGTATAAATTATGGTGCATTATGGGAAACTGTTGTGGGTGGGGTAGGAGTCTCTGGCTCATTAACATATTTTATGGGGTGCCTTGTAAGAGGCTATATTTGTTGCACCCGTGAGTAAGAATGATGTACCCCCACAGAATACCGTAATATAATATAATTTAGTAATTGTACAAACCTTGTCCTGTTAGTAATTTACTGTAACTCAAAATACAGAAACATACTGCATTATTGGAGCACCAAAAACATTTTGAATACTAGTGGATGCATGTTATTGTTGTTTCTCCTGTAAGAGGCTGTATTTGTTGCACCCGTTAGTGAGAGTGCTGTACCAATTTAAGTGATATGTGAAGGAGGTTCCCTAACAATTAAATGTATATAGGGAACAGATCCTGGTTGAATATTTACCCATGTCTATTTGATCTGTTTTGCCCTGTAATAACAACCAGTTTGGAAGACTTTGTTTAGGCCTCAAGAAGAGAAAGTTATATAAAAACACCTAGTATACATTAATATGCTGTAATATGCAAATGACTACAGCCAACCTGCTTTCTCTAATCCCTTTTAATTACACTAAAATACTGTCAAAATCATTTTAATAGCGATGTTACGTTACATAACGGAGCTCCAAGGCAAGCATCTAAATCCCTAAGCAGTTAAATTCGAAGAAGTGTGCTGATGTGTGTATCACTTTATCAGAAGTATGTCATCAATGACGTCCGAAGCTTTGTTTGATCATGTGCTTTTTCAAAACCGTGTGTTGCAAAATGCAAGATCCCACTGATTTCGCAGTGGTTCTGATGCTTTTTTCCATTCCAAGCTGCTTTCAAACACCGACCCCTACTGGACACTGTACTAACAAATATAGTTAGGATTTTGTACATGTAGTTTTAGCTGATTGGTAGCTTAGCAGGTAGAGCAGGGAACTATGGAACATTCAAAGACGTGAGGTTAGAGGTCGAATCATGTTGAAGGCACATTATTTTGATTATGTTTTATGTGAAACCATACTTTCTGCACTGTTGTTCAAATAATTCGTTTTATTTAGTAGAGTATAAGCTTCTGTCTTAAGTCAACTTAAAGGCAAAAAAGGGGAGCATGTCCAACAGATTATAGACTAACAAAGAGTTTTGATTAAAACAGTGGAGAATTTTTTTGATCTGATAATCACATACTGCTATTTATTGCTGACCAACAGATATCACTAATGTGCATTGTGAACGAAGTAAGCTCCAAGTAATTAACAATTAAAGAAAGCCTCAGTTTCCCTTCACTACAGTTTACTAGTCACTTTTACTGTATTGTACTGGGTTTCATTGTTCTGGCATCAAGTTACCATGAATAATATCTCAGTATTGTATTGGCAATATCCAGAGATAGCCAGAGATATATCATAAGATACAGCGCCTTCAGGAAGTATTCACACCCTTGACTTTTTACACGTTGTTGTTTTACAGCCTGCATTTAAAATTGATAAAATTGAGATTGTGTGTCACTGGCCTACACACAATACCCCATAATGTCAAAGTGGAATTATGTTTTTATACATTTTCACAAACTAATTAAAATGAAAAGCCGAAATGTCTTGAGTAAATAAGTATTCAACCCCTTTATAATGGCAATCCTAAATCAGTTAAAAAGTAAAAATGTGCTTAACAAGTCACATAATAAGTTGGGCTTACTCTATGTGCAATAATAGTGTTTAACATGATTTTTGAATGACTACATCATCTCTGTACCCCACACATACAATTATCTGTAAGGTCCCTCAGTCGAGAAGTGAATTTCAAACATACAGGCGTCTGATTCAGAGGGGTTGTGTTAAATGCGGAAGACACATTTCAGTTGAATGCATTCAGTTGTTCAACTGACTAGTATCCCCCCTTCCCCTTCCCTGTCCTTCCTAACTCAGTTGCCGGAGAAGAAGAAAACCACTCAGGGATTTTACCATAAGGCCAATGGTGACTTTAAAACAGTTACAGATTTGAATGGCTGTCATAGGAGAAAATTTAGGATGGATCAACAACATTGTAGTTACTCCACAATACTAACCTAAATGACAGTGAACAGAAGGAAGCCTGTACAGAAGAAAAACACATTTCCAAAACATGCATCCTGTTTGCAATAAGGCACTAAAGTAAAATTGCAAAATATGTGGTAAAGAAATTAACTTTTTGTCCTGAATACAAAGTATTATCTTCGGGTCAAATCCAAGACAACACATCACTGAGTACCACTCTTCATATTTTCAAGCATGATGTTGGCTGCATCATGTTATGGGTATGCTTGTAATCGGCAAGGACTAGGACGTTTTTTAGGATAAAAATAGAGATAAGCACAGGCAAACTCCTAGAGAAAAACCTGGTTCAGTCTGCTTTCCAACAGACACTGGGAGATGTATTCACCTTTCAGAAGGGCAATAACCTAAAACACAAAGCCAAATCTACACTGGAGTTGCTTACCAAGATGACATTGAATGTTCCCGAGTGGCCTAGTTACAGGTGTGATTGAAATTGGCTTGAAAATATGTTGAGACATGAAAATGGCTGTCTAGCAATGATCAACAACCAAATTGACAGAGCTTGAATCATTTCTAAAAGAATAATGTGCAAATATTGTAAAATCCAATAGAGACGTACCCAGAAAGACTCACATCTGTAATCTCTGCCAAAGCTGATTATAACATGTATTGACTCAGGGGTGTGAACTTTCTGAAGGCACTGTCTCTTGTTGTAATTACAAGTATTTTGAAGACCAATGCATCCTTAACCCTGAATAGTCCAAGCCTTTGGGCTATGTTACTAAGCTAACACATGGAATTGTTTTAAGATGGTCATACCATGGATCATTTAGCTATTTGATTTGGAATCAAATAGCTTACTACTATAGCCCATAGAAACACATTGAATAACACATTCATAAATAGCCAAACAGAGGTATAAGGTTTTGAAGTGTCTGTCCTATTTCAAGAAGACATAAGAAAGACAAGAAAGACAAATATGTGTCCCAAAACATTTTGGGACACATATTTAACCCTGTTTTTTTGTTGGCACAAAACTTCTTCCATACTTCCATTAATTTGTTGGGGTCGTAGAGCAAAAGAGAGTGTCATCTTTCTATATTACTTCGTAGGCGAAACCGTTTTGGACCCCGGGAAGAGTAGCTCTTCCCTTGGCAGCAGCTAATGGGCATCCAGAATAAATAGAAATACATTCAGACGCTACAGACAAATGTCAGAAGACTGATTTTCGGGATGTCTCCTGGTCTGACAAACAGCGCTGTAGCTCTGCCACTTTCCACCGCAGATGAGGAAGCCCGACATAGGCCGATGCAGTGGATTGACACACAGCCCATACAAAAAATGGATATCTATAGTTTAAACAGACAGATTGATTGGGATTTTTTTATTATGCTAATTCATTGATCGACTCTTAAGAACTAACGCCAACAAAATGTTCTGTTATGGTTACAGAAACCTTTTACTTGCTATACCAGTGATATGTTATTTTTTATCAACCTTGGTTGAATGCACTGACTGTAAGTTGCTAAGGACAAGAGCGCCAGCTAAATTACCAAAATGTAAACATAAATGTAAAAATTAAAACTTACTGGGTAATATGTTGCTGTACCGTAAAATGGATTACAGTAGCTGTACTGTAAAATGAATTACAGTAATTTACTGGCCAATTGCTGCCAGTAAATTACTTACATTAAATGTTTTACAGTGCCTATTCATGCACACATACACCTTTCTGTAAGGATGGGTTGAGGCAGGGCTGTTCCACTGACCTGTAAGCCCACTCGTGCCCTTGTCTGCTTCTGTTCACATCAAACGTGAGAACACACACACACCTGCCTCATTCATATCCCTCTCGCTCGCTCTCACTCTCTCTCTTTTTTCCTCCATTCATCTCTCTCTTTTCTTTCTATCTGCCCTTTAAATTCACCTTCAGCCCTAATCTGTACTCTCTCTCTCACACACACACACACACTCACGCACACACACAAACACACACAAACACACACACACACACACACACAAACTTGTTAAATAACGAATGTATTTCAGCCCTAAGCCTTTGAGAAAATAATAATTCAGAGGAGGGAGGAAATGAGAAAGAAACAACTGTGAAATAGAGGAGAGAGAGGTAAAGATCAGGGAAATTATTCAGCCATCATCCTCCCTGGCAGCCTTTTTCCTCTACTACTTTCCCAGATATATCTCATTCTCTCTCTTTACCTCCCCGGCTCCCTCTGTCTCCTAATCTCTTAGTCATGCACCATCATCTGTTCTCTCACTCTCTTTTTATCTCCTTTATTCACCTTCTCTCTGACTAATAATCTGTCCCTCTTCCTCCTCTTCTCAACTGTCACTTATCCTCTTTTCCTTATATCCACATTTCTTCTCGTCCTGTCCTTCTCCTCTTCCTTTCCCCATCGTCACATTTCTCCTCTTTCTGTCCCCATCCTCACGTTTCTCTCAATATTACCTCTCTCCCTCTTTCTCGATTACTCTTTCCATTCCTCTCTTTCAATCTTTCTCTAATCTCTCTCTGCATCCCTCTCTTTCGCTCTTCTCTCTCTCCAGCCGCCTCCCGCTACCTGCCGCATTCACTAGTCAACTTCACACAGCTACAGGACTCTGTCTGCAGCAAACTCACACACCCACCCATAGTACACACGTTACACACACACACGCAAACACATTGCACAGACCTCCTACAAAGCCACTGCACACAGACACCTACAAACACAAGACACCTGCACACACACAGGCAAGAACCACTCTCTCCCACACACACACACACACAAATGGTACACGCTGGCTACAGCAGAATATACTATCAGAGACAAGTTGGCTCACTATTACTATGCATGACACTATCGTACCAAATGTTAGACAAGTACATTACATTATAAACTGCTATAGAGATAGTGACATCACTATAGACTGGCATGAGCTAATACAGGCACGCCGCTCTACTTCCTCTCACACACACACAAACACACACCTGCATCGGCTACACACTGACATAAACGGCAGTAGCAACTACTAGACAAATAGAGAAACAGATAGCGAGACAGAAAAAGGAGGAGAGTTTACTTACAGCATTTGAGAAAATGGTAGTGGGACATGTTTTCCTTGTACCAGTCAGTCAGTAAGATAGTCAGAGACAGTGACACAGACAGAGGCAGCCACAGGTTCCTTCCTTCCAGGGCTGGCTAAGCTAACAGCAGCGCTAGTAAACTTGCATAATGCATTATTCATTCAGCTGCTATCCACGCTGCTCTGCTCTACATTATTCACTATAGGACTCGTGTTGCAGCAGAGCACACAGACACACTCAGTAGGCACACACACCATCGCAGAGCTGCAACGCTTGCAGCTCATGCAGCTCTCCCAGCCATCAAACAGATTACCACCACACAACCTCTCCCCGACCATGACCGGCGCACGTGCTCAGTGTGCGTCACTGACTGACAGCACCGTAGACCCGCCCCCAGCGCAACACACCCCCCTGACGCAATGCTCCACACTTTCAGAGATACACTCCACAGACACGCACGCAAGGTGCCTGACACACACACACACACCTCATTCTGCGTTTCCTGAGCTGAAAGCAAAATAGACAGAATAAATTGCTGTGCCTCTTCACTGAGAATGAGAGAGAGAGAGAGAGAGAGAGAGAGAGAGAGAGACAGACAGACAGACAGACAGACAGACAGACAGACAGACAGACAGACAGACAGACAGACAGACAGACAGACAGACAGACAGACAGACAGACGATAGATAAGGAGAGGAGAAAGAGGGAGAACGGAAAAGGATGAAGCAAAGGATAGAAAGCAATTGAGAGAGCTTTAGAAAGAGAGGGATAGACAGGTAGAATAGAGAGAGCTTCAGAAAGAGAGGGATAGACAGGTAGAATAGAGAGAGCTTCAGAAAGAGAGGGATAGACAGGTAGAATGTGAAACAATAGGGAAAGGAGAAAAAAATAGAGAGATATAGGTAGAAAGATGGCGAGATAGAGGGAGGAAGCAAGCTAGAGGAAATGATAGAGGGAGGTATAGCGAGATAAAGAAAGAGAAGGAACGATAGAGGGAGGTAGAGATAGAGAAGAGAAGGATGTTCAGCTGCTGCAGTGCGGCTCTGATCTGTTCTCAGTGGTGTGACATATGGAACGCCATATGGGTCTTTACGTGTCAAAAAATATACACTTTTACGCGTCAAATAAGCTTTTAATTTGAAACGTCAAATGAACACAATTCTATTATAGAATGTTGTGTGTGCTGAATTTATACGTGCAAGCCAAGGGCCAACATTACAATCACTGTCAACGCTGTACAATACTGTGTTGGTAATAAAACAAAGGAGATGATTGTGGACTACAGGAAAAGGAGGACGAGCACGCCCCTATTCTCATCGACGGGGCTGCAGTGGAGCAGGTTGAAAGCTTCAAGTTCCTTGGTATCCACATCACCAACAAACTAGAATGGTCCAAACACACCAAGCCAGTTGTGAAGAGGGCACGACAAAGCCTATTCCCCCTCAGGAGACTAAAAAGATTTGGCATGGGTCCTCAGATCCTCCTAAAGGTTCTACAGCTGCAACATTGAGAGCATCCTGACTGGTTGCATCACTGCTTGGTACGGCAACTGCTCAACCTCCGATCACAAGGCACTACAGAGGGTAATGCGTACTTCCCAGTACATCACTGGGGCCAAGCTTCCTGCCATCCAGGACCTCTATACCAGGCGGTGTCATTGGAAGACCCTAAAAATTGTCAAAGATTTATTTTACTGTAATTTTACTGTTTTTTATTTCTTTACTCATCTATTGTTTATCTAATACTAATTGTTGTACTTATAAACTGGACTGTTGGTTAGGGCTTGTAAGTAAGCATTTCACTGTAAGGTCTACAACGGTTGTATTCGGCGCACGTGACAAATAAACTTTTGTTTGATTTAATAAGGCATTATTTGTTCGACTGAATGGGAAAAACGTCTGTGTGAGCATTTGAAACGAACAGGATCAAAAATGTTTGCAAATATCTTTGATACAGATGTTTTTATCAACTTCTGGGGTAGCTATCTACCTTTAGCGTGGTACATAGCTAGCACCAATGCATCCAGCCTGAAAACTGCAGTCATTTTCAATATTCTTAGCAATGATTTAGGAATCCATGTGAGTAAGTATTAGCTAGGTAGCCACTTGTTGTTCTCCTGTTGAAATAACTAGCTAGCCAGCTACTTAACCCTGTTGTTGCCCAAAACTAACGGTATAAGCAGCCAGCTAGCTTCATCTGGTTAGTAACCGGACCAGGTTATGTGTTGTGAAGCTAGCCACAATAAGGATTAGCCACAATAGTGGAATTTGCATTTCACCTTCAACATAAAAGTCCGCCTTTTAAAGTGTTGAAGAAGGTTACAATTGGTGGAATCATGCCATATTTAGACTAGATATTGTTAAACAAGGTTGTAATGTTGGAATATGGAGCAATGCAATGGAGTATCAGTCTACTAGGTGACACTCACAGAGCACAACTGTGAAGAGTTTACGCAAATATTAGCGTCGTAGCAGCTCTTAATGCAGGACTTTGACTGTGGGAAATTACCTCCCCAGTCAGCCTATTGTGCGTATTGACATTCCTATTGGACTGTACAGCCTTACCTAAGGATTGGGGATCAATGAAATTGGGTATCAGTCTACTCAGTGCCCAAGTGCTTTTTTCCCCAAAGTCCTCCTCAGAGTTATCAACCTCCAAAATATCCACGTTGTATTGTTTTTCCTCTGGAATAGTGTTCAATACACATAGTAGGTTGACTGGTACAATAAATGTGGCTAAATTCACAGTAATTTAGAGTCCCGCAATAAGCACTACGACGCTAATGTTCTCTGGGTGTCACTGAGTAGACTGATACCCCATGTCATTGATCCACAATCCATAGTTAAGGCTGTACAGTGAAATAAGTATGCCCCCAATGCAATTCTAAAGCCTAATACATCCAGTGTGATTTCAACAGATTTTTGTAAAATTAACAAATTATTGTCTTTTCTATATAACAACATTCCAACCTTGTTTAGCATGATCTGTTCCATGATCTGTTCCAGGTAGCCAAGTGGTTAGAGTGTTGGGCCCTTAACTGAAAGGTTGCTGGATCGAATCCCTGAGCTGACAAGATAAAAATCTGTTGTTCTGCCACTGAACAAGGCAGTTAACCCACTGTTCCTAGGCCGTCATTGAAAGTAAGAATTTGTTCTTAACTGACTTGCCTTGTGAAATAAAGGTAAAAAAGTAATGATTCCACTAAATGTATTCATTTGCATCACTTTCAATTTGCGATCCGCAAATTCCACTATTGTAGCTAATCCATATTGTGGCTAGTTTCACATAGGTGGGTCCGACCACCATTAATCAAATAAGAACTGTCTTATAAATTAGGGGTATTTTAGATTATGACACCTAGCTAGAAAGTTAGCTAGCTAACTATAGCTGCTGAAACAGATTTTCTCTGTTTGCTATGTTTTTGGGGAAGAACATTGTTTGCATCTATCAGCTAGATTTTTTATGACCAGCACGGTCCAGAGCTTGGGGAAGTGTTTCTGCGCTCGTGCGGCAACCGCAGGTGCGCGAGACAACTTTACCAGCATCATAGCATACGTATCGGTGAATCCTTGTGACATATGAAATACGTGTGATAGTGTAATCAGTGTGTAATAACTAAGTAAAACATTTATGAAAGTGTAGAATATTATGTGAAGCATGGTGGTGGAAGCATCATGCTGTGGGGATGATTTTTAGTGGCAGGAACTGGGAGACTAGTCAGGACCGAGAGAAAGATGAACGGAGCAAAGTACAAAGAGATCCTTGTTGAAAACCTGTTCCAGAGCGCTCAGGACCTCAGACTGGGTCTAAGGTTCAACTTCCAACAGGACAACAACCCTAAGCACACAGCTAAGACAACACAGGAGGGCTTCGGGAAAAGTCTCTGAATGTCCTTGAGTGGCCCAGGCAGAGCCCAGATTTGAATCCGATCTAACATCTCTGGAGAGACATGAAAATGTCTGTGCACCAATGCTCCCCATCCAACCTGACAGAGCTTGAGAGGATCTGCAGAGAAGAATGGGAGAAATTCCCCAACTACAGGTATGCCAAGCTTGTATCCAAGAATACTCAAAGCTGTAATCGCTGCCAAAGGCGCTTCAACAAAGTACTGAGTAAAGGGTCTGAATACTTATGGAAATGTGATATTTCAGGTTTTTTATTTTTAATAAATGTGCAAACAGTTTTTGCTTTGTCATTATGGGGTACTGTATGTAGATTGATGAGGGAAAAAAACAATTTAATAAATTTTAGAATAAGGCTGTAACGTAACAAAATGTGGAAAAAGTCAAGGGGTCTGAATACTCTCCTAATGCACTGCATGTGCCTCATACTGTATATGACTTTGAGATATTTTAGCCGGTGAGGAGAGACTGATTTGCATGTATAAATATGTTAGCTGCAACATAGAAAATAGGCTTTGTGTGTGTGTGTGTGTGTGTGTGTGTGTGTGTGTGTGTGTGTGTGTGTGTGTGTGTATACGTGCCAGTGTAGGTGTCTCTGTGTGTGTGAAGCTTCCATAGGGAAGCTATGGGCTCCTGAGTGGCGCAGCGGTCTAAGGCACGGCAACTCAGTGCTAGAGGTGTCACTACAGACCCTGGTTCAAATCCAGGCTGTATCACATTCCAGTTGTGATTGGGAGTCCTATAGGGAGGCGCACAATTGGCCAGGGTAGGCCGTCATTGTAAGAATTTGTTCTTAACTGACTTGTCGAGTTAAATAAAGGTTAAATAAATATAAACATAGTGTAGTTTGTATTGTGTGACTAACGCTGGATTTTTACACACATTTTGAATCTGTGCCACTGTGCTACAGCGTCTGCTGGTGAGAGAGAGAGGTGGTTGACTTTAGTTTGTCTGTGTGTTTGTGTGCGTACGTGCTTGTGTGTGTATCTCTATCTGTGTGTGTGCAAACACGCCATTGTTGGTGTCTGTTTGTGTGCAGCTTCCATAGTGTAAATGTTGATTCAAGTGTGGATTGTGTGACTAAAGCTGGTTTTTGACACACATTTTGTGCTATGGTGTTTGCTGGTGTATCTGTGTGTGTGTCTGTGTGTAGGGGCAGGTATATCGTGGGAGTGATTGTTTTTCTTCTACCCTCCTGTCAACTTCTGCTACTCCAATATACATGAAACACACCTGACAGATGGAGAGAGAGAGGAACAGAGGAGGGGGAGTAAGAATGGCAGTGTAGTGACAGTAAGAACAATGGAGCTGGGTAGAAAGACAGCGAGACAAAAATCAAATCAAATTTTATTGGTCACATACACGTGTTTAGCAGATGTTATTGCGGGTGTAGCGAAGTTCTTGTGCTTCTAGCTCTGACAGTGAGAGAGAGAGAGACAGAGAGGGAAAGAGAGAGAGAGAGAGAGAGAGAGAGAGAGGAATAGGAAGCATCTGAGACATGCTAGGGTAAATCCTGTCATATGAAATCAGGTCACAAACTATTTCCTTCTCCTCCAACACAGGAGCCAAAAACAGCAGCGAGAACATACATTCAACGTCCAGCACATCACCCTTAGAGAGTAGCATGTGTCTATGTGTTTGTGTGCACTGTGCTTGTAGTAAATTCATGATGAATATCAACAAACTAGTAATAGTGAGAGAGATAGAGAGATTAGGAATTGCGGAGTGATGGATAAGGAGGTAGAGAGATTAAAGGAAGAATAGAAGAATATAGGAGAGGTGGAGACCCTGTTTGTCTGATCTACTCTCTATCTGTCTGTCTGTTGAGAAGGTCAGCCCACAGAGAGGGCCAGTGGGGATCATCTGATTCTCAGGAGGGTAACAACATGCCCCTACCCTCCCCTACCCTCCCCAAGAAACCCCTGTCTATGTATGTTTACATGTACACTAATAATTCGATATTAAACTGATTATGGCAGTAGGTCGAGAATGAAAATAGTAATGTAATCATGTAAACAGCCTAATCGGCGTTCCAGGTGTGTATTTGATCTGTGCATGTGCCAGCATCAGTAGTGCAAGCCTCCCTCTTATGCTCGAGTGAAGTGAGTTCGGAAATACTGAAAGTAGCATCTTAGAAATAGTTTTCACATACAAAATGTATATGTCCGAACTCAGAATCAAAAATGTTTCGCAAAAATAACATGGTCACTGTGGTAGAACTTTTATTTTGAATAGGCGGTTTTCCGCATTGATCTAAAGTCCATGTAAACAGGATTATTAGGGAAATCATTCTTCTTACAAAGCATGTAAACGTTTTAAACAAACTATTATACTAAACCGTGTGCAAAGGCCGACACACAGATCCCTTTGTGATTTACTTTGTGTGTGCTCTTGGGTGGAGTCTGAACTTTCGGAGCAACGTGCACCTTTTAACAACATGATACCTCACTGGGTTTTCTTTTGATTTGTCTTTCCATTTGTGGTAAAGGCAAAGAATAATCAATTAGAAAGAACTGTACATTTAAATAATAGCTATATGTAATGAACGTTTAGGTTTGTTTTAAATTACCTCATTTTGTGCCTGCTATAGGCTAGTCCGCTAGCAGTTTGCTAGCTAACTGGCTAAAAAAAGTAAGCAAGCTAGCCTTTTACCTTCCAACATCTCCCCCATAATCAGATTTACAAATAATATGCCCTGGTATATATTTGTATACTTGTCAGTGTAACCTACAACAATATCCAAGTTTGATATGCTGCTTTAATGTATTCACTGTAGAGGTGTGGACCTTTAAACGACATTGGGATCGTTAACGTTTAGAAAAAATCCCTAACCAAAAGTACTTTTTTTTATCACAAATCAGTTATCACAAAACTAGCACTAACAGGTCCCGATCATCATCATAAAGGGAATATTTTTTATTGAACAAATACCTAATGCAACAATGCTGTAACGTTAGTAGGAGGAGATATGCATCTTTCCAAATAATTTGCCACGGATATAAAGCGCTCTGCAAGTCATCGTCGTTGACAATTGGAGAAATGGCAGAGGGAGACAGGGAAGCGACAGTAGTGACGTTTGATAAGTTAAATGAGAAGGTGGTGAATTAAATGCAAACTTTGCAAGGTGGAATTGAGCTACGTTGGCAGTACAGGTGAAATGCTTAACCATCTGAAAGGGAGGCACCATGACCCAACGTTTTGCTGGCAGCAGTGCGATAAGGAACGAAGTGAGAAAATCCCAGAAATTATTGCCGTTGATATGCAGTTATTGTTAATGGTAGAGGATGTTGGTTTCACTACCCTGATGGCGTTTTAGAAACAGACTACAAAATGCCATGTCGAAAAACCGTGATGGCCTGGATGGATAAATTGTACAAGGATTGCTCTGCAAGTGAAAAGTGCGAGCTCTCAAACACCATATGTGGCGTTAACAACAGATTGTTGGACATCTATGAACACGCTGTCATACATCACAGCAACTAGCCATCACATTAATGAGAAGTGGTAGATGAAGTCCCATGTACTGACAACTGACAACATGGAGGAGAGGGGCACAGCAGGTAACCTAAAATGGCATTAACTACCATTGTTGGTGATTGGGTGGGGGACAGCAGTAAGTTGCCCACCATCTTTACCTGGTTAAATAAAGGTGAAATAAAAAAAAATCATTAAAAAAAAAAAAAAATCTGGTAAGTAGCCAGGACTGCAGTAGATTGAACTACATTACCCCCTAATGGTCATACGCAAGATCATATCGGAATTGTGAATTCACGTAATTTTATGATTACTGTTTAAACATTAAGAATAATTGTACATTTGTCACATCCCTAATTCACCCGTGTCTGATAAAAATAGAATGTCTACATTTTTTCTTATGGCTACAGCTGTTTTTACCATCTCAAAATAGCTGAGAATCACATAGTTATAACTTCTAAACAAAATACCTTTTTCAGGGATTCTAATAAGACTACAATGTTGTTTGGTTAATTGAACAGTCTCTAAGATTATATTTGGTTATCAATGTAAAATAGACTGCTTATTTGATGCATAGACTGCTTATCTGATAACACACACAATAACATACGTACACAATAACATACATGTATTGTAATGTTTTTAAAATGGTATAAACTGCTTTAATTTAGCAGGACCCCAGGAAGAGTAGCTGTGTGAGACTCCTTTCAGGAAGTTTTGTTTCTTTCTTTCTGTCTGTCTGTCTGTCGGTCAGTCTGTCGGTCGGTCGGTCTGTCGGTCGGTCTGTCTGTTGGTCGGTCTGTCTGTCGGTCGGTCGGTCGGTCTGTCGGTCTGTCGGTTGTTCTCTAAGATGACATTGACACATAACCCTGTCAGTGAGCGGTGGTCCTGTAGAGGACAGATGTGTAGACGGCTGTCAGGGGAAGGCTCTGAACCGGTCACTCAACACACAGACAGGAGGCCAGTGTCACTCTGCTAGACCCCAGAGGAGGAGGTATACTACTACACACTGTCACAACGCACCATGGAAGATGTTTACTCAGAAGCATCCAAACATTACACTTCTATGTCACATAAAGGAGTAGACATTACACATAACCACAAAGCATCTATACACACCAGCATCCAAACACGACATCATGTATGTCATAGAATTTGTAGTAAGAAGTCACATTTTATTAATGATTACCACCTATTCTAGAGCTGATTTATACAGCAGCATATGACAGCTGAGGGCTCTCAGTGTTTACGGTAACAACAATGTCTAGACTTTCCCTCTGCGATTCACTTAACCAGAGAGGTCATTCAGTGTGTGTGTGTGTGTGTGTGTGTGTGTGTGTGTGTGTGTGTGTGTGTCTGTGTGTGTGTAAAGGTCACACTGTGATTGATATCGGCAAAGGCACATTGCTTCACACCAGACGCGGCTCGCTTGTAAATGTCTCAACTTGTTACCACGGTGACAATGTTTATTCCTACAAGCTCTTACAGTTTCATGTCAGAATTAGACATTCATCCATGTTTCTCAAACGTCACACTTCGAAGTTGTTCAAAACTTCACATTTCAAAGTGGTTAAGTTTAGACACTAACTCCGAATTCTTAAGGTTAGCCATTAACTCCAAATGGTTGAGGTAAGGTTTAAGGTTTGGGATAGGCTTGAAACAATAATATCAAGAACAACTTTCTATCGCTGGATTTGAACATGCAACCTTTGGATTCAGATGCTTACACCCATTCGCCATCCCTGTCAACAACACCCTAGCAAAATCTAAACCCACTTAAAGGTAACAGGCCTCGCTGTTGCCCCTAGTGGGCGGTTTCCACGTCAACTCCCGACGTCCTCAGACATGGATGGACGTTGGACACTGACTTGTATCATGGGTGACCTGCCTGGTTTATTCACACTCTTTATTCCTCCTCCACTCTTAACATCCACACAACAGACGCACGCACACATACACGTAGTAAGCTGATGAGGATTCACTTCATTCTACTTTGGTCAACACAAACAGTAGACATATATCCCAAGCAGACAAATACAACACACACAAACCTTTACATTGGCCATAGATGCTGCTATGCCAAAAGATCCAATCCTGTACAAGATGTACAGTATAATTATCTTCTTAATGTGTCTTTGAAACAGTAACATTAGTAATGGACCATGTCACAGTAGAGTTAGTAACATAATAACATTGAGACTATTTGTAACCGTATGACAAATTGTGAAATTTGGTCCCAATTTAAAGCACTTAGCTAGTAGACTAATCTATGAATCTGTGTTGCTATGCAGGCATATTCCGACATTGAGTCTCAGTCTAATGGGCTATCTCTCTCCATGACTGTAATCAGGTCAAGAACTGAGAGAGAGAACTGCTGTGCTGTATTAACTAGAATCACATCTTACATGTCCATGGAAATACTACATTAAAACATAGGAAGACTATGCCGTGTGTGTGTGTGTATGTGAGAATGCATGCTTTCTAAGCGGGTTGAGAGGTTGCACCTCCAACAGGTTTAGTGTCAGACGGCTGTCAACTGATGCTCCTGCTGACACACATCAATATACCCATAGTATCACCACAATCAACACCTTCCTTCTGATGGGAATCAATACTGAGACAACCTTCACCTGACAACAGACAGGGCTCCACCTGTGCGGAGTACATGCCCCTTTGTCCTTCCAGTCTCCAAAGCAGCCTTTTCGGTGGTGGTATAAGTCCCCTCATCAATGCATCAGAACCGTCTTGATTGTTGACCAAAGGCCAGTCATCAGCATTGGCGCGCAAAACGTATCCAGATTAGTGACCAAAATAACTAGTTTCATTTCCTCCAGTTTTTCCTGGCAAAAACAGAGTAGGCCTACATTTCTCATCCATAGAAAATACAGTTTAGCAATCTACTACTGACTCATCTTTGCCAGAACAATAGGCTACATGGCGATTTGATTGATCATTTTCATATTTCAGATAGGACTAGTTTGTGTGGCTACTGGCTATATGTCTAAAGCAGCTGTAAAATCGCACCTCCTTCAATATTATGGGATAAAGATGTAACATTTTCTGGCAAATTTATTAAGATATTTGTGAGGAAGAACAGTGCTACCCGGCTGGCAATGAGAACTCTGCAGGCAGGCTGCCCTCCAAAGTAGTGGCGCGGTGAAGACAGAACATGCTTTCCATCCGATCCTGCAACCTCCGCTACAAGGAGGCCATATGATTTAGCTTGCTCTGGACTCCAGAGAAGTGACAAGATATATCCCTAATTGATATTGGCTGCTAACATTAATGACTTTCAGCTTGAAATGCAGGTGTAAAACGCAGTTCATCTTTTTATTGCGTTTTGAAAAGGCATCACCGTTTATGGCTGTAATGACAGGCTACATTGAGATTGTATGTGTATGTTCACCTGTGCACACGTACAGTACATGTGTGTGCACGGGGGGGTTGCACGTTTTGTACCAGTACTTTTTGGGGGGTTGCAGTTTTAAAAACACTGCGATACATGATAGTGGCAACAAATGGAGTTGGGTTGGATATAGTTATGGTAGGCTAGAGTATTTTCTTACAATTTTCTCTTTTGCCTGGAATTGTGTTGGTCATTGTTTATGACTGCAGCATTTATTCCAGTTCAAAATAGTTTTGCAAAATACTTTCCTCGTCAGATTATGCTGCTTTCCCTGCTTCTTGTAATAATTGCTCAACAAGTCTGTGACCACGGTTGCTGGCATTTCTTTTTTTGAGCACATGCCTACCAATGGTCTGTTCATGGTCCTGTGTGTGTGTGTGTGTGCATACATTGCCAAGTAATACATTGTGTTCTTCCCTGACGAACAAACACTCGCAAGTAACACTTTCTTCCCATGGCCCTGGGAATGTTGGGCTACATTAACCTTAAATCAATTATTCATCTGGTGTGATATCCTTACACAAATAAATATTAATTTATTTTACAACACAAATTTCCAATTTTGAATATGATTAGCATATTTTAGGACTTGGCTGTTTGAACTGTGGATAGGCAAACAAAATAATTGGCTAAATCTCCATTTATATAGAATTAAATGAATACAGGGGTGTTTCCTCAAAACTAATTCAGGGACAATAAGACACACTTTCTGGTTAATACTGTATTCATACAAACTCACTCTCCTGTCCATCTGGACTGGTCTGATTAGAGCCTCTCTCTGTAATGAGAAATTTAACACACACACACACACACACACACACACACACACACACACACACACACACCTCAAATCCAATGCTCTATTATTCACTGGATTAAGTGTTATCTTCCCCCTTCTCTTCCTCACTCACTGACTCTCCATCACTCTCTCCTTCTGTTCCCCCTGCTCTTCCTCTCTTCTTTACTGTCCATCATCCCCCTCTCTCTCCCTGTTTCCCTCTCTTCCTCACTCTCCATCATCCCCCCCTCTCTCCCTCCGTTTCCCCCCTCTCTTCCTCATCCCCCTCTCGAACCCTCTGTTTCCCCCTCTCTTCCTCACTCTCCATCATCCCCCTCTCTTCCTCACTGATGCTCGGTCACTCTCACCTACATACTGAAGGTCATATTAAAGGGATACTTCAGGATTTTGGCAATGAGGCCCATTATATGCTTCTCCAGAGTCAGAAGAACTTGTGGATTCCAGTTTGAAGGTAGTTGCTAACTAGCACTAGCGCAATTTCTAACATTGGCTCGCAAAACTACCTATATCTTCCTTCATACTGGACTCGTAGATACTACAAAAATAGTATCTACGAGTTATTGCCAATATCCCAAAGTATCCCTTTAACCTATGGCCATATTAAAGCACTCATAAGTCTCACTGTGCACTGCATTCTGAGAACATGGTAGAGCAAGACGGCCTCGGGCATCATCAGGACCGTATGGCAATGGTGATTACGTAATGGCCAATAACTGATGATGTAATAAGATTAAATTGGGACCAGATTCAAAAAACCCTAACCCTAACCCTTCTTAAGAAGACATTTCTTCTTAACTGTCATTTTTTCCTTAACTATAGACTTAGGAAGAAAGTTAAGCAAAGTTGCTATTCCTCAAAAAGGTTATTGGAAAAATTATTCAGCAATTGCTTGCTTATGTTTCTCCTTAAGAAAAAAGTTAAGAAATTAGATTCTTGTAAATAAAGTTATTGGAAATGTTCTTAATTCCAAGATAGTTAAACCCTTGTCTTAAACTCAGGGCAGTGAGAGAAAAAGCTCATGAAAGCAATTGAATGAATTCACTCACAAACTACATCCAAAAGTTTCAGTATTGATTATTTAAAGCCAAGAACATGTTTTAGAACAGTAATCTCAGAAAGAATAGAAACTGTCAGACTTTGACCATAGCTACATAGAGAAGCAAATAGGCTTCTCTATGGCCAGAGCCTGACATGCACTTACTAACTACTTTATGAACTACTTATTTTTAAGAAGCTTCTTATGTTTTTGTGTAAGAAGTGTTTTGTGAATCTGGATCCTGATGTGGTGATGTAATAAAATGGTGATGTTATTTCGAGACACTGATGTTAGCGGTTTGTTTTCTTGTTTAGGATTATGGGGTTCATTAAGTGTCTGTTTCATACTACCTGTTTTCCTAGAAAGTACACTATATATACAAACGTATGTGGACACCCCTTCAACTTAGTGGATTTGGCTATTTCCGGCACACCTGTCGCTGAAATATGGCTGTATATCGAGTGCACAGCCATGCAATATCCATAGACAAAAATTGGCAGTAGAATGGCCTTACTGAAGAGCTCAGGGACTTTTAACGTGGCATCGTCATAGGATGCCACCAGTTGCAACACTCACTACCGAGATCCAAACTGCCTCTGGAAGCAACGTCAGCACAATAACTGTTCGTCAGGAGCTTCATGAAATGGGTCTCCATGGCTAACCAGCTGCACACAGGCATAAGACCACCATGCACAATGCAAAGCGTTGGCTGGAGTGGTGTAAAGCATGTCTCCATTGGACTCTGGAGCAGTGGAAATGTGTTCTCTGGAGTGATGAATCATGCTCACCATCTGGCAGTCCTACAGACGAATCTGGGTTTGGCGGATGCCGGAGAATGCTACCTGCACCAATGCTTAGTGCCAACTGTACAGTTTGGTGGAGGAGGAATAATGGTATGGGGCTGTTTTTCAGGGTTCGGGCTAGGCCCCTTAGTTCCAGTGAAGGGAAATCTTAACGCTACAGCATAAAATTACATTTTAGACGATTCTGTGCTTCTGACTTTGTGGCAACAGTTTAGGGAAGACCATTTCCTGTTTCAGCATGACAATGCCACCGTGCACAAAGCGAGGTCCATACCGAAATGGTTTGTCGAGATCGTTGTGGAAGAAATTGACTGGCCTGCACAGAGCCCTGTCCTCAACCCCATCTAACAACTTTGGGATGAACTGGAACGCCCTACTGCAAGCCAGGCCTAATCGCCCAACATCCGTGCCCGACCTCACTAATGCTCTTGTTGCTGAATGGAAGCAAGTCCCCACAGAAATTTTACAACATCTAGTGGAAAGCCTTCCCAGAAGAGTGAAGACAAAGGGGGGACCAACTCCATATTAATGTCCATGATTTTGGAACGACAAGTGTGTGTGTGTGTGTGTGTGTGTGTGTGTGTGTGTGTGTGTGTGTGTGTGTGTGTGTGTGTGTGTGTATGTAGGAGGCTGTTATTGTGGAATATTTGGTGTATGAGTGCATGTCTAACTGAGTGAGTGTTTTGGAGTGTGTGTACTATGTAAGGATGAGAGAGCCCACTAAAGGATTGATGTTTTTCCCTGGGCTGAGATGAGGGAGAAAGTGTTCTTGTATCAGCGTGTGTTACGCTTCACAGCACAGCAGAGCGACAACAGGCAGAAGAATCACCCAACTTCCTCTAGCTCCCTCCATTTTCTCTCCTCTGAGAAACAAATTCCAGCAAAGCACCAACTGCCCACACATTTGACAAGAGACAGAACCAAGCTAGTCAAATACACACACACAGAGATGCACGCAAACAGATGCACTCGTATACACAATGTTACGGCACACACGTTTATGCGTACGTACGCACGCACGCACGCACGCACACACGCACAAACGCACGCACACAGAGATACCTGATCTCTTCAGTGTGTGTGTGTAATCTGTTTTAATCTCAGTATCATCCTGGATTACAACCTATAATCCTATCTTTCCCTCTAAAAGACCAGCTCAACCCTGGGTTCCACTGAACTGGAGGCATAAATAATAGATCATAGGCGTAATACTACATAACAGCATCTACTAATGGTGATATTGACCCAGTTCACACACGCGCACACACACACACTCATATTTATTTATCGACAAACTAGGACCAACATGTTTGCACAGATATGCAAATATGCACACACAAATCCCAAACACACACATACACAAACCAACAAACACACAAACCATACAGTAACTCCAGTCTGATAAAGTGCTCCAGGAAAGTGCCCTGCCACTTCCCACTATGTGCCAGTCTCCAGTGTGGTGTCAGAGGAACCAATTAGGCCAGTATTCCTGAGTGTTCCTGTCCATGTCAGAGTAGACAGCTAGGAGTCTGCAGGCTGCCAGGCTGCTGCCAGGCTGTTGCCAAGCTGCTGCCAGGGACAGAGACAGCTACAGCTCACAGACACAGCTCCACTCCACTCCAGTATGGCTGCTGAATGTTTGATGAGCACCTAATGTTTGATGACCACCTAACTATGAGGAGACAATGATCAGCTACAGTCAGGGGCTCGGACTAGAAATCTAACCTGACACAGGGTTCAGAGGTCAATTGAAACCCAAAACTAAATTCTGAGAATGTGAGACTTCTATCACATTTACAGAAATGTTAATTGATGTGCATTGGCCCCATCAAATAAATAAATTGTGCCACAATTAGCGTCATGCTAATCTGAGTCAAAATGATACATTCAAGTCATTAGCATTACGCTAAACACGGATCAACCGGTATTATAAACTGGGTGGTTCGAGCACTGAATGCTGATTGACTGACAGACGTGGTATATCAGACCGTATAACATTATAATAGCAATAAGTCACCTCTGGGGTTTGTGATATATAGGGAAAAGGAGGAGGTTCAATACACTTTTTTTTAAATATATATACACTGCCAAAGGCTGTGTCAAGGCACTCCGCGTTGCATTGTGCAAAAGAACAGCTCTTAGCCGTGGTATATTGTGCTTGTACCACACCTCATCGGGCCGTATTGCTTAAATATCCCACCGTTTACTAAATAACTGTCAGGCTCTGGCCATAGAAAAGCCTATTTGCTTCTCTATGTAGCTATGGTCAGTCTGACAGTTTCTATTCTTTCTGTTTCTGTGTGGGTTTTGGGTTGGATCCCTAATTAGAGGCAGCTGCACCGCATTGTCTCTAATTAGGGATCCTAAATATGTTTGTATGTCCTTCACTTTTGTGTGGGTCGTTATTCCTCCAGTCACGGGTGAAGTAAGTGTTCTTTGTTACGTTATAGTGTTTGATTTTAAGTTTTATTATACATAGTAATTTACACAACAAGTATTACATAGTAAAATAAAAGAATGTCGAACTATCCCTGCGCTGCGTCTTGGTCTCTCCATACCCAAACTCGTGACAATAGCCCTGAAAACCAAACAGTTTACACATTTTGCCAAAAAGTATCCCTGACTTCCAAACCCAAACTATACTAACCCAACTAAAGGAGAACAAGTCTATAATTTCCTAATGTTCCCGATGCCATACTGCCTGGTAAAGCAGGAGCAGAAACAGGCCATCTGTAGTGTAGCACACAGGGAGAGTGCAGTAGAGCAGCAATGACAGAGAGGAGAATGATTCAGCTCATTACCACTGATAGGAGAGGGGGGGGAGGGAGTGGGGGAGAGAAGGGAGGGGAGAGAGAGGAGGGAGTGGGGGAGAGAGAGGGGGGAGAAGGGAGGGAGAGAAGGAGGGAGGAAGAGAGTGGAGTCGGGGTTGGAGGGTAGAGGAAAGGGGAGAAAGGAAATGAGAGAGAGAGTGAGAGGAAAAGAGAAATAAAGAGACAGAAAATAACAAAGAAGAGTAAATAACTTTAAACAGCATCAACCAGTAACTAGCTGCCTTTCTATATCCATCGCTCCTTTTCTGTTCTACCTTCTTCACTCAACAACCAGTTACACTCTTTTTCCACACATTTTTCTTTCTCTCTGTCTGCCCCAACCATCCCCCTCCCTCCATGAACAGCCAGCCAGTACAATGGACCGTAGAAAATAGAGGAGGTGACATCCTGGACCAGAGACAATCAATAACCACACAAAGGAACAACGCAATCCCACAAGCCCCTGACACAGTCCCACAACACAGATTTCTGAGTGGAGTGGCCTCCTCGACTTACCTTCCCCTGCCCCAGCTCGTCTCCAACTGAGAACCATGACCACTGCTGCCTACCCACTGATGCTTACTCACACACGCACACGCACACACACATACTTACTGATAGACACACTCTCTCTCTCAATGAAACGCACACTGACTCTGGAACACACTCACAAGCGAACGCTAGCACACACCCACATATCCCCACTGACACTGGCTAACAAACAAACACACTGAGTCACAAGCAAACTCTAACATACTCGCACATCGCCCCTCACACAGTGAGAATTACATATGGCAGGATTGCAGACGGTGTTGGTTATGAGGCCATGTCAGCTGTTACTGTAGAAGTCATAACAATCCCAAAACTTCCCCCATCCCAGCTCACTCAGCTGTCAGATCAGAGCTGGCCATGGAAATGGAGGGAGGGAGGCTGTTGAGCCAACTGATCTGTGGGTTTCATTCTAAACGACTTTAGTCTAATTCCAGGACTGTGTCCAAGTTGTTCTGCGAATCAGCCAGACCTACATGTCATTCCAAAGCATTACAGGCATCCAAATATACAGCTTTTCCCTGCTTAACACACTCTACACTTGCACATGTAAATGTACATGATCACACACACACACACACACACACACACTCACACACACATATATACACACACACACACACAAACACACATTTTCCAACAGCAGAAACATGCAGTTCCTCTCTATTAGAGGATTGACTACACTGGCATGTGTGTGTGTCTCCAGAGAGACAGAGGGTCCATCTGACCACAACCATGCAGACCAGATGACAGGGCGTAAACCCACACACACCAAAATCTCTCCTCTATCCCGCCCCTGCTGACCTCATTGTAGTGTAAACAAACTTCTCTTGTTGCTAAGTAGCCAGCTACAACCACCTCGTCTTCAGCAGGCATGGAAAGACGACAGGGGAAGTAGAGAAGAAGCGAGAGATGGAGAGGGAGATCAGCGAGAGAATGACAGAGAGAGAATGACAGAGAGAGATGGAGAGGGAGATCAGCGAGAGAATGACAGAGGGAGGCAAAGAGTGTGAAGCCAAGATAAGGAGAGGGGGAAGAGAGCAAGCGAAAGTGGCAAAGCTTAAATAATGACCTACTCCTCTGATCCTTCTGGAAATCCAATATAAATGTTTAGTGTGGTCATAGTGCTACAACTGTACACATCTCTGAGTGTGGAGGGTTAATCTCTCTGAGCTGGGCTGCAGAGAGGAGAGAAGAGACCTGGCATACACTGCTACACTACTGACCCGTTTGTGCCTCCAACCATGGCAGCCAGTACACTGAGACACACATAGTCAGCCCTCTCCTCACCAATTTAGATAGATATACTTTATTGTCCTCAAAGGTTACCTTTCTCTTCAATTACCATCGTTTTAGTTATTCAATTATATTAGCTAACCAGATATCATTCAAAATACATCTTTCAAATGGGACCTTTCTCCTCACCACTTATTGGCTGTGCATGTGAACTTCATGTGAACTTGAAACACACAGCCTCCTACCCCATACCATCATTGACTGGGACTATCTGTTATAACTTCAATTTAAACTGACAGAAATGGCCCCATGTATATTCATGCAGAACATTAATATTGGATGAGAGAAGCCTTAGGGGTTGAGTCTGGACAGATCTGTCTGGCTCGTCACACACCTTGCACATAATGTATACTTTAAAGCTTACTATTCCACTGGATCTTAGTCCAATTCCGACCAGGCATATGTATATATTCTCAATCCTTTCTTACTTTGATTTTATGTGTGTTATATGTTGTGAAACTGTTAGACATTATTGTTAGATAGTACTGCACTGCCGGAGCTAGAAGCACAAGCATTTCGCTACACTCGCAATAACATCTGCTAACCATGTGTATGTGACCAATACAATTTGATTTGATTTGACCTCAACGCCACCACAGGCTGGTTCTAGAACATTCCCATAATGTTCCATAACGTACCATAATAATAACAAGCTTTTCAGAATGTTCTTGAAACCTAAACTTAAAACAAAGCATCGGAACCCTTGAAGCTGACAGTATATTTTTACATTATAGCATTTGATCAACACAACAACATGGCACACCATTGGAATGCAATGTTTTTTCCTGCATAGCATAACATACACAGCATTGGGCAATGTATGGACTAAAACTATTCCAAAATAGCCCACAGAGATGTTCATGTGGCTGTATGGTGACTTTCAGCTGTAATGTCCCTTCTGTTTTGTTTCCTTCTTGTGTTTCCCCTACATAGCAAGAGCATTTTGATTGGTTTGACCATGACCTCTAACCCCTAACCTATAACCCTGATTGGCAGTCTGTCTGGGGTCAAGGCAAGCCAGGGTAGTCTTTAATTGGAGGTCAGCGACTCCATATAAAATGAAACTCTGTTGTTGTTGCTATTGAATGCCAGCGAGATGAATGCATCAAAGCACCAGTAAACCAGCTTCATTTTACCCAATTTTGTGCACTTTAAATCAGTGTAATTGCTAACAGACTCCCATGTACTGATCTGTGTGTCTCTCTATCTAATCGCGGCCCCAATTTTATATAATTTTTTTATGCCGAGACACGCTTTTAAAATTGGGCATTTAAGACCCACCCCCCACCGCTGCTGAAAAAAGTCCTATGGGAAACATTGCACAGCACACACACCCTTAGTACTTCATGGTATATTTAGAACCATGACAACTGCACAGCACATTTTCCTGTCCTTTCATTCCCTATAGCCGGGAGCGGTACTCCCCCCCCCACACACACACACACGCTGTTCAGACCTACAGAACACTAACGCACAAACTTGCTCTCTCCTATGCTCTCGCAGTCAGGCATGTTCTCTAAGAAACTCCCAAACCCTTACTCTAACGAAAGAAGGAAAGAAAGACAGACAGAGAAAAGGACCTCCACCATTCACCCTACATGATCTGAAAAAGACAGGAACATTTACATCAAAGAAAGAAAGAAAGAAAGAAAGAAAGAAAGAAAGAAAGAAAGAAAGAAAGAAAGAAAGAAAGAAAGAGACCCAGAGCCCTACCGGAGGAGCCCGTCCATGGTGAACAAGGGATGAAGGAAGGAGAGAAATTGTGTATGTCCACCAAACGAATGAAATGCCCGCCTCCGACACTCAATTTCACACTCTCTCACCTCCCCACCACTGTGATGTCATTCATTCATCCGTTTCTCCGTTGTTATGGCAACACCACCGCTTGGAGCGTGGATTCTTTACGTTATTCTCCCCCCTCTCTCTGTCCAACCCCCACCTTCCCTTCCAACCCATTCTGAGGGGTGCAGGAACGTCCCCCCTCCCCTCATAATTTCTGTCCTAGAGCAGGGGTAGGGGTACATGTTTGGATGGATGGGGGGAAGAAGGAGTCACCTTCACTAGAGGCTCAGCTAACTGTATCCTAAGGATTATCACTAACATACTGAACACACTGTATATGCCAGATACAAACAAACAAACAAACAAAGAAAACACATGTGGCACCTGTCTCTTCCACAGCTCTTACCACCTACACACAAAACACACACACACGAACACACCCACACCCTGCAGTGTTGTCTGATTGGAGCCCTGTGTCAGCCCAACCAAGGTACTAATGAATAGTTAATGGTAAACCCCCTCCCCCCATTTTTACTATACTCCCTGTGTTAATCCTCATGTTGACCTTGGGGACCCTCCTCATTCAGCCGAACACACAAACGCATGCACACAAACACCATCCCTTGTCTGGGCTCCCCGTTATTTCATTACGAGCCACCACCACCCCAACACCCCCCCCCCATCACCTCCAGACTAGTCTGTGATCTTCATTATAATCATCTACCCCATCTACACATGCCCTACACCCCCCACACCTCAACCCAAGACATATCGGTCCATGTGTTACTTAATCACTAACCACCAATCTCCCCATCTCCCTCATCTAGCAGTTGAGGGGTACTGGCCTGGCGAGGGGTATTATATTAGGGAGAGGAAAAATAAATGTGTGTTCAGGACAGACAGACAGACAGACAGACAGACAGACAGACAGACAGACAGACAGACAGACAGACAGACATAGATGGGGATAGTAAAGTGGGTACGGAAGAGTAAGGGGGGTACAGGGAGAGTAAAGGGGGTACAGGGAGAGCAAAGGGGATACAGGGAGAGTAAAGGGGGTACAGGGAGAGTAAAGGGGGTACAGGGAGAGTAAAGGGGATACATGGAGAGTAAAGGGGGTACAGGGAGTGAAAGGGGGTACAGGGAGAGTAAAGGGGATACAGGGAGAGGAAGGGGGTACATGGAGAGTAAAGGGGGTACAGGGAGAGGAAGGGGGTACATGGAGAAAAAGGGGGTATAGGGAGAGTAAAGGGGAGGGGGCAGGGATGTAAGGAAAAACAGATACAGCTAAATAAAGGAACAAAACAATGTGTGATGGAATCTCCATTGTCACATCTTTCATCACCATTCTCTCTCTTTCTCTTACTGAATCTCTATTTCTCTTTTATCGTTTCACTCACTCCAACATCCCTTTGTCTCCCATCATTAATCAATCGCTTGTGACTGTGACGGCTTATGTGTGATCATTATTTCCTGATGCTGTCCTTGTTACAGCTTTTATTAACACATGGAGCTATAGCTGTGACATGGTGGCAAGATTTCACAGATTTGGAACTAATTTAACATTTATCTGTCTGTTTTCCAGATAGTTTTGGGTCTATCATATCTATCAAAATCCAGGATGCCAGGAAAACAACACATACTGGAGAGAAGGGGAGATGGGGGAAGGTGAAGAGGGGAAGAAGGGAAGAAAGGAGAAGAGAGAGAGAGAGAGAGAGAGAGAGAGATTAAGGTTGAGTGGGTATTTAACCTTGGGAATTTGGTCAATCAGAAGCATGAAATTACATGACTAGAGATAGCAGAGAGAGGTCAGAGCTCTGACCCTGCAAAATGGAGACGCTTCAGACTTGTTCAACACACAGGTAACTGACAAAATAATGGAAACACTTGAGTAAATGACCCTTACGGAAAAACCACGTGAACACGTGATCTCATGTGATCTCATGTGATTTGACAATGTGTGAAGCAACATATGAAAAACACGTGATAACATAAAACTAAAACTACACGTGACAATGTGAGCACGTGTGAAAACACAATCTCATGTGAATTACACTACATGACCAAAAGTGGGTGGACACCTGCTCGTCGATCAGCTCATTCCAAAATCATGGGCATTAATATGGTGTTGGTCTCTCTTTTATAATTTCAATTGCTCCAACATCCCTTTGTCTGCCTGCCTCATCATTAATCAATCGCTTCTGACTGTGACGGCTTATGTGTGATCAGTATTTTCTGATGCTGCGGGAACTAGCTTCCATTCAGCCACAAGAGCATTAGTGAGGCCGGGCACTGATGTTCGGCGATTAAGCCTGGCTCACAGTCTGCATTCCAATTCATCCCAAAGGTGTTCTATGGGGTTCAGGTCAGGGCTCAAGTTTTTACACATCGATCTCGACAAACCATATCTGTATGGACCTCACTTTGTGCACGGGGGAATTGTCATGCTGAAACAGGAAATTAGCCTTCTCCAAACTGTTGCCACAAAGTTGGAAGCACAGATTTGTCTAGAAAGTCATTGTATCCTCCACTAAACTTTACAGTTGCCACTATTTATTCTGCAGGTAGCGTACTCATGGCATCCACCAAACCCAGATTCGTCCCTGTTGGACTGACAGACGGTGAAGCGTGATTCAACACTCCAGAGAGCACATTTCCACTGCTCCAGAGTCCAATGGCGGCGAGCTTTACACCACTCTACCCGATGCTTGGCATTGTGCATGGTGATGTTAGGGTTGTGTGCGGCTGCTCGGCCATGGAAACCCATTTCATGAAACTCCCAACGAACAGTTCTTGTGCTCCTGACAAACAGCTGACATTGCTTCTCTTTCTAATAAATCTGTGGCTGATCTCTGTCATGGCCATCGACCTGGTGGCAAAGCAGGAAATGCAGGTTGCTGTCATCTAAGAGGTTGAGAGTTCAAATCACAGATGTGGTTGCATCCCAAGTATGCTAGCCAATGCTGAGGTCAATTCCATTTAAGTTCCAGTCAATTCAGAAAGTAAATTCATTAGTTTTAATTTAATTAGAATTAAACGTTATGTGTACAGTTTGTTGTATATTTACTGGCAATATACAGTTCAGCTCTAGAAATACATGAAAAGTTGGTTCCACCATAAGCCCATGTAAAGTCACCTATAAGTTTAAGTGCAATTGCAAGTGAGGCATGCCAAGTTAATTTGCAGGACGGGCCAAAAGGTAGCGAAGTGCATTGCGATTGACAGTATCTTATTAGTGTAGAAATGTACCGTATAATGACTGTAAAATGTACCATAAAATTAACAGCAATGGCTAACAGTGTAGTTTCATGTTAACACATGTTGAACCACATGAAATCATGTGAAAAATTGTTTTTTGGAACACTTCACACGTGTGAATGTGTTTTTGGGCATTTACATGTGAAACCCTGTTTTTGGAATGTTTCACGTGAATATATGTTTTTGAAACACTTCACACTTGTCATTTCACATGTGAAACCCTGATTTTGGAACATTTCACATGTGAACATATGTTTTTGAAGCACTTCACATCTGATCACGTTTTCAAATGTGCAATTCCATGTGTTATTGTTGTTCAGCTAAAATATGACATCTCCTGGGATTCAAAATCACAATTATCTACAGTATAATACATCTCTGCACTTAGCAAAAGAGTGCCATCTGCACTGGTATTTTAGTTATCAGTTATTCTGACTATTCTCTAATCATTGATTTAATTTACTTATTTCAGCAATTTTAAGATTTTCTGTATAGTTGTCTAATGTTGGTGGGGCATATTATTCTTTTTTAATGTTACTCCTGAATCACTATGATGAATCTAATTGTTTTCTTGTGTGTATTTTTCCCAAGGCTGACACTTACTTTGAAGTCCAAAGTGTAGGTATACAGGTGAAATCAATTACTGATACAGACATGGTGACATAGCAGGAAGATTGGAATGCTGTGAAGCAAAATGTTTTTAGTTAAATTCCCAGGTAAGGACATGTTGAATAATAATTACTGTATAAATAAACATATGCAATGTTGTCAAAATGTGTCAAATATTTAAGTTGAAAGCACTGTATGATAAAAGCACTGTCTGTGTATGATAATGACACATTTTTGTTTGCAGGTCATCACCTATGAAATCTCGTGAAAATTGATCAGATGTGAAAATCCACATTTAAAACTTCATGTGAAATATCATCACGTGAAATGTTTAGTGTTCCAAAAACACATGGTTTCACATGTGCAAAACATGTGAAAATGTCATGTGAAACCATGTGATTTTTCACATGTGAAATCAAGTGGATGGATACAAGTGTATTGAAAGCAGATGCTTCCACACGTGTGGTTCCTGAGTTCATTAAGCAGTTAACATCCCATTATGCGTAGATCACGTATATAAATACTGGGTAGGCCATTATTTTGGCCATTGTTTTGCCTACCATGGCTATGCCCCTTCACATGTGAAAACCTGGATGTCAATGCCCCCATCCACAGGGCATGACTGGTCACTGAATGGTTTGATGAGCATGAAAACAATGTAAACCATATGCCATGGCCGTCTCAGTCACCAGATCTCTACTCAATTGAACACTTATGGGAGATTCTGGAGCAGCGCTGTTGTGACGTGACTTTTATTAATATGATGACTGTTATTTATCGAATCAAAAACTATGTTTAATTGTTACCCGAATAAATTAATCATGTAACAATTAACTCAATAGGAATTTGGGGCACCACAGCAGAAGTTGTTTATAGAGTTACCATCTCCCGAATTAAACTCTAAAAGATATGTTATATATCGATAACAGTCACTTATTAATCATTACCTCATATCAGTCTCATTCTGAATGGTCGCAGACTTCTTGGATCCGAGAGAACCCCAGCTTTACTTATAATTCAGCCCTACACAAATTGGTTTAATCATTTATTTACTAGCTAAGTAAATAATAACACAGAATACATACACACTTAACACATGAGAAAAAGTCCCTAGCGGACTAACAACACATGATTGCTTGGCTACCAAAAGAGGGAGGGAGAAAGAGAGATTCAACCTTATCATTGATACATTTGGAAACTACCCTCAAAGTAATCATAATACTTTGCTCACGAACCACCGCACGTTTGGGAAAAGAAATCATGAATGTATTTACTTGTGAATGCCGTCGTTCATCATCTCTCTCTGTTTAGTGTCCTGTTTCGGTGTAAGGCTCTGATTGTCCACCAGAGGTCACAATGTCCTTCTTCTTAGTTGTCTTGGTCTTGTAGTAGAGTGCTTTCAGAGCAAATTGTCTGAGATGGGATTTTCTCCTTCCCACCTCGTGTCTTTCATCAGAGTTTGAAGCACTTTACACGCACAGCTGCAGACTGGCAATGTTAAGGTCTAGTCTGTGAGTTTATCTTCTTCACCTCGGGTTGAGGTTCAAAGTTCTAACCATTTCAAACGTGTGGACTACCGTCTCACGTCTTTCTGGTCTAACGATTTTCAGCCATGTAGCCACAGCTCCACGCTTTCTGGTATAATGTACATTTCTTTACCAAGGCTTTTTATGCACTCTGGGTAAAAAGGCACGTTCCATCATGCTGACACGATCTCTGATCTCACTCGGGGCGTGGCTAGTCACTGTGCATAGTTTATATAAAAAACTATTATCTCATTAGAAAATCACATTCCTATCTTAACAAAATATTCTCATCCTTAATCATATATTTTATACAACATTTGGATGTAAACTTGACAGATAGAATATGTACACTTTCCGAGTTACAGTATTTTCTTTATCCCATCCTTAATGACATCAAAAAATAAGAAACAATGTGACATGATTATTCTTTAGATCCCCACTGACCATTCCAAACATTCGGATGTTAGAAATATTGTTCCAGTGTTTACTTTTTGGACGTTCAAGATTCCCCTCCTGCCTAATTTATGACAGAGTGTTAAGGTGTCAAAATGTTTCCTTTCCTTGGCAGTTACCTGTATATGGGACTGACTAGTGACGAGCCACTGATAGGACTGTGTCTGTAAACGAATAAAAAGGCAGTGGACTCAAACCCATTGTTTGGAAACTGGTGAGTTTCCAAAAGACTCCTGCTGTGACCTGAAAAATATTATGCAAATCTCTCTACTTCCCTCTCTCTGCCTGTCTATGCTCTACATATTTTCTTCCTATCTCACTCTCTCTCTTCGTCTCCTTGTTCCTTCCTCTTCATGATTTTATACCCTCTCCTATTTGTCCTGTGTATGAGTGATGATGACTCCCTCTATATACTGTAGTTAAGTAGGTTAAGCTTCCGGATCATTCCATTTGATTTCAATCACTTTTTGACCACACCCCTGATTTGATAGAAACTTTCCATACATATTTGCACATGATAGAACTAGTCAGAAAGTGACATTTTGGACCTGAAAGCCAAAACATGAGGATAGAGAGATGCTCAAAGTTGACCCATTTTGCATAGCCCGCCATACCATGAGACATTCATCTCTTCATCACTGGAAAAGATAAAGAGTTGAGTTTGATATAATTTAAAAGATAACAAACAGGGTTGTCAAACTATTTTATAATTTCCTGTAAGTTTTTGATAAAAATTGTCTTTTTTTTTTTTTTACTTTAATGCCAATTATCTAAAATTGCGTGAACTAAGATTAAAATAAATAAATGTATATATTTAAATACAATTGAATTGTCTACTTTCAAATGGTACCACAAAGATGGTTGGAGGTCCACACATCATATAATGTTGACTTGAATGGGAATATTAGTTCCCAATATTCCACAGGAAACACCAGTCTCAACGTCAACAGTGAAGAGATGACTCCGGGATGCTGGCCTTCTAGGCAGAGATGCAAAGAAAAAAGCATATCTCAGACTCGCCAATAAAAATAAAAGATTAAGGGCAAAAGAACAGACACTGGACAGAGGAAGATATGGCTTTTTCTTTGCAACTCTGCCTAGAAGGCCAGCATCCTGGAGTTGCCTCATCACTGTTGACGTAGAAACTGGTGTTTTGCGGGTACTATTTAATGAAGCTGCCAGCTGAGGACTTGTGAGGCATCTGTTTCTCAAACTAGACACTCTTAATGTGCTTGTCCTCTTGCTCAGATGTGCACCGGGGCCTCCCACTCCTCTTTCTATTCTGGTTAGAGCCAGTTTGCACTGTTCTGTGAAGGGAGTAGTACACAGCGTTGTACAAGATCTTCAGTTTTTGGGCAATTTATCGCATGGAATAGCCTTCATTTCTCAGAACAAGAATAGACTGACGAGTTTAAGAAGAAAGTTATTTGTTTCTGGCCATTTTGAGCCTGTAATTGAACCCACAAATGCTGATGCTCCAGATACTCAACTAGTCTAAAGAAGGCCTGTTTTTGCTTCTTTAATCAGCACAACAGTTTTCAGCTGTGCTAAAATAATTGCAAAAGGGTTTTGTAATGATCAATTAGCCTTTTAAAATGATAAACTTGGATTAGTTAACACAACGTGCCATTGGAACACAGGAGTGATGGTTGCTGATAATGGGCCTCTGTACGCCTATGTAGATATTCCATAAAAAATCAGCCGTTTCTAGCTACAATAGTCATTTACAACATTAACAATGTCTACACTGTATTTGTGATCAATTTGAAGTTATTTTAATGGACAAAAAATGTGCTTTTCTTTCAAAAACAAGGAAATTTCTATGTGACCACAAACCTTTGAACGGTAGTGTATATGTTATATACATATATATATATATGGGGGTCCTTAGTGTATCATCATATTATTCCAGGGGAAAAGCATGCACCATTTAACAATGACCAAATTTGATTTTGGTTTAAGATGAGACATGATATGTTTGGAATCTTGCACACACCCACACAGCTGTTATCTTTCATGTGTGTATTTTATCCCCCCACCCCCCCCCCCCGGTTCCCAATCAGGATCAAAGCTCTGTTCTTAAAGGGAATGTTAAAATGATTATGTTAAAGCAGTTACAGAGAAAGAGAGTAGATGAAATTAGGTTGATGCTCTGCTGCACACTGAAACACTGTTTCGTTTCAGGCTAAATTCCCACATTAAATTAACAACCTAGTGAGCGGGTGACTGTGTGTGCGGTGGGGGGTGGGGGGGGAGTGTGTGCCTTGCTGGTGACGGGAGCAGCAGAGCAGTTACATTCGGTGCACCTGCCCACACACTGACATTCCACAACAGAGGGAGCGAGAGCCAGCTGCTTCATAAATGCTCCTCCTCCCTCCCTACTTCTTTTACTCACTCTCGAACCCCATTCTACACACTCCAACTCCACCCCTCTTACGACCCCAACAGCCACACACACCCCACAGTCCCTAAACCTCTCCCTCTCAAACACTCCTAACACTCAGTGACAGTCCTCCTCCAACACACTGTAAATGTACAGGGGTCCTATTCTTTCACACCACTCCACACACTCCAACCCTTTCTCTCAGTTGCACTCTGCCACCCTGTTTTTTACCCTAGCTCCATCTCACCAATCCGCTCCCCCCCCTTACTCCCCCACACACCGCTCCAGTTCCATATTCACTCCTGCAAAGACACACAGCCCAGACAAGCAGGTTCAAATGTATGTATGGACAACATGCATGTAAACACACACACACACACACACACACATACACACACATAGCAGAGGCAGAAACAGGTCCTAACTAGCCCAGACATTGACCCTGACACGTAGCCCCCTGACACAGCAGCCAGTTATAGCCCAGGGAAAATAAATAAAGTCTGGAAGGCCACAAATCAGGCGGCAGCAACTGGCAGACAGATCATCAAACAAGGAAGTGTTCTACTGAAAATAACCACTGGTTCATTGTGAGGGGGTGAACTTCATGACGGTAGCAGCCTTTGATGTGTTATATTGACTTGGTAGTGATTAAAAGGATACTGTGAGATCAAGGCAATTAAGACGTTTTTTACTTACCAGATTAACTTGTGGATACCATTTTCATGTTTCTGCATGCAGTATTAAGGAAGTAAGAGGTCGTTTTGCGAGCGAATGCTAGCTATTGTTAGCTCAATGACTGGAAGTCTGCAGGTACAGTCATTGCACTAATGCTAGTTACCATTGGCTCGCACTACCTTTAACTTCCTTCATACTGCACACAGGGACATAAACATTAAAAAGCCCTTTGAAAAAGCCCCTTGTGAATCCAATCCATCAACATTATCATCATCATCACTCCTGGATAATGTGCTAATGTGAATTCCCAGTCCAAACACAGGGTAAGGAGCAGGTTTTCCTGTCAGTATTGCGGACACGGTATTCCCCTTCTTCTTATTTCATCTGTCTGTCTGTCCTCTCAGCTGTCAACCCTCTGATGTCATCCACATGACATGGATCCTCTCAGGAAATCAAATAAGTGTGTTAACCCTGCCAGCCGTCTGATCTAAGAATAAACCTATAGACTGGTAGGTTTGAGATACTGTAAACCCAGACTTAGGCTTGGGCAGTATATACCGCATATACCGTATACTGGGGCATTTGGAAATAGCGGAAGGATGGTTTTTCAATACCGTTAACTATTTCAATAAATTGTCATATTTGTTGCTACTTTTAAAGTAAATACCTGCAGTCAACATAAACAATATGTTAGGATATAAAGCAGATTGCATTCTTCATTTCACCTGCCACATTAATTTACATTAAGAAGCTTACCGTAGTTCCCCAGAACAGTTGAGCCAGTCAAGTGTGTGTTTGGATATAGCACAACGGGAGAAAGCGGGAGCAGGTGAGTCCAGCTGAGTATCCACAGGGGTCACATTTTATATTGAAGGTCAACAGTGTTTTCTTGCTTCAATAGAGTGATCAGGGTTGTGCAACTATAGTTTTTTTCACAGAAAATACATTAATGCAATAGCCTAACATCAGATGACAACAGAAGTGCAACGCTATTTGGCTGGAAGACACTTGTGAATGAGCTTACAATGAAAAAGCAAGGTATTTTTTGCAAAAATTATGCATGGTACTCAGCACTCTATTGTCCCTCTAATCACTCTGACATCAATGCAAATCTCATCGAAAATCTAATCAAACACTTCATGAGAGCCCATGAGCTCATGTTGTGCAACATTTCTATAGGCTATGCAATTGCGTAAGAAAACAGAGTGATGGCCTCTATTAAAAAGAGGAGGATCCTATCAGCTTTCTATAGGCTAGGCCTACTATATTTATTTTGTCTACTTTCTTAATATTGAGTGCATTGTTTATCTTTACAACAGGAGTATAGCCTACCTGGCTGGCATGAAAATAAGCCACGGGAAAAGCGTCCTCCATTCGCTATCTAAGTGCATAGATTATATAATTTTCCGCTGCCCCCATTTCTAGACAGGGGCATGATAATGGTCCATTCTAAATCAAAACAAATTTCACCTATATATTATTTACTATATGTGAAGACAAGAATAAATCAAGAATAGTGTGATGGGTGACAAAATTTGCCTATCACTGAATTATATATTATCACTTGTGAATTATATATTATCACTTGTGAATGATGCCCAGCTTAATCATAGTCACACGCCTCATGTAGCCTAGCTCATAGGCCTATATGTTTTGATAAGATTTGTATCACAACTGAAGTGGCCAAATAACTTCTTAAAATAAGCACATTAATCCGCTTTACAACGGGTGTAGAGCCTAACTGGCAAACATAAGCAGCACGTGAGTTTTTCACCATAAAATTCACCTTAATAAAAGCAATACATGCATAATCGCATTTGTGGTCACTTTTGAGAATGGTGTTTTCCTGCTGATGGAACATTTGCGTTTATAGCATTCTGCCGTGTGCGCATTGCAGCTTTTCTAATGTGAAGAAATAGCATAATAGTTTATAAATATTTTAAGCTAAATCGTTCTCATCTGTTGCATCAGGCTCATTGCTTAAAACAGTTTTTTGATGCCAGTGGTTGTATTAATTTGGGATCTATCGCATGCCACAACTGTCCCAGACTAGGTTTGGAATATTTATTTCTCGCACAGAATAGAATAGGTCAATTTTTGTACTATGGGGGATAATAGATTGACATAGGCTAGTGCTTTTGCTGTTCGGTGGGCCTACTCATCTTGTTGGCTGATGAAAAGTAAATGTGGACAGTTCTTCCAATATCTTCAATATGCACCTCGGAATTGGATAAGGAAGCGCAGTTGCGTCCCCGATGTGTCTTTCTTCACTTGTAGCCTGTGAGAAAGACCCGATCACTTGAGAGCCATGTGAGTGAGGGGTGCTTCGGCACGCAGCCAGAAGAAGGGAATTATAATTGTTATATTCAGTCCAAGATCACAACGGCCATTGGCCGCAAAAGGTATGGATTTCTTTAGGGGGTATTACAGCCACACAAAGGGGAGGCATTATCAAGTGTTTGTCAAATTGTGAATGAGAGACTGATGAAGTGTGTACAGCCTGCAAAAAAAAAACTTTTTTCAAATCATCATTAGAGTCGCATCATGCAGCCTTAGAATGTATTAAAAATCAAAACATATTGCCAACATTTGTATCACAATTAAAGTTACTCTAAATTAAGCACATATGAGTACCTGTTTGTTAACCGCTCAACACAGAATAGCCGCACTCAAATCATTCTGAGAAAATATTATTTTTATTCAGCTATATTCAATTGTATTCTTCATACTGCCACTCTATGTATCATGTACCGTGTATCTGTCTTTTGTGTACTTTCATTGTGGCATTTTGCACCTGCCCTGTGCTTTGTTGTTGTAGCTGCTTGACAAAGAAATTTCCCCCTCGGGGATCAATAAAGTATCTATCTATCTATCTATCTATCTATCTATCTATCTATCTATCTATCTATCTATCTATCTATCTATCTATCTATCTATCTATCTATCTATCTATCTATCTATCTATCTATCTATCTATAAAATAATGCAACGGAATTCTAAGCAATTATTGTCTGCTAAATGAACTAGTGTAGCCCACAGCCATATGACATAACCAGATCAGGGCCTAACATAATGTCAGGCTCTGGCCATAGAGAAGCCTATTTGCTTCTCTATGTAGCTATGGTCGCAGTCTGACAGTGTCGTTGTTTTCTGTTTCTGTGTGGGGTTTGGGTTGGATCCCTAATTAGAGGCAGCTGCTACGCATCGTCTCTAATTAGGGATCCCATATATGTTGAGTCTGTCCTTCACTCGGGTGTGGGTCGTTATCGATGTATGTCGCAATCACGGTGAAGTAAGTGTGCTTTTTACGTCCGTTCATTTGCTGTGTTTTGTGAACGTGACGTTCGTTAGTCTGTTTGTTTTGTGCTATTTTAGTTCGTTGTTTTGATTATACATAGTATATATATAGGTATATACATAATATTAATTAATAAATAAAGAATGTCGAACTATTATCCCTGCGCTGCGTCTTGGTCTCTCCACATCCCATCTCGTGACACATAAGGACAACTCAGAGTATGCTATTCTGTTCTTCTGAAATAGACTACATTTTCTTCATATCATGTTTCATTAGAACTGTCTAAAATAAATTGATTTATTGTGATGGTGTAGGAGATATTGCATGGATTTATTAGACTTTTAAAAATGTAGATGTCCAAAGGTCTGCATCAGTGGCTTGTAGGCTATGTGTGGAAGCCAGGAGATACTAAATGTGTTTAATTAATGGTCAATTACCGTGAGACCGGCACTTATTTGCTTGACAATCACCAGCTAACAACATTTAATGACCGCCACAATCCTAGTAGGCTACAAGGAAAAGTACAGGAGAAAAGTAGCTACACATCAGTCAGAGCGCTGTCTTCTTTGTCTGCTGAACTCCCATCCAAGTGGAGAAGTGCACCTGAAGCAAAACATGAGTCTGTGACGAGCAGAAATTACAATGAGAAGCATTTTAGAACGCAGCAAGATATTTCTTACGGATTTTATATTTTTTCTCTGCTAGTTATCTAAGTGGCTGAATTAATAAGCAGACGGGGCATCATATAGTGTTAGCTTTATGCCATGTTTGAGAAATCTGTACAGCTGCCATTATTTTGATTTCCTTGCGTTTTTTCTCCTCTCTGTTGTCAGCCGTCTGCTTTGAGCCAATCAGTTGTGTTGTGACAAGGTAGGGTTAGTATACAGAAGATAGCCTTAACTGGTAAAAGACCAAGTCCATATTATCGCAAGAACAGCTCAAATAAGCAAAGAGAAACGACAGTTCATCATTACTTTAAGACATGAAGGTCAGTCAATTCGGAAAATTTCAAGAAGTTTTAACGTTTCTTCAAGTGCACATCCAAATTCTAGATTTTTGGTTCCAACCGTCGTGTCTTTGTGAGACGCAGAGTAGGTGAACGTATGATCTCGGCATTTGTGGTTCCCACCGTGAAGCATGGAGGAGGAGGTGTGATGTTGTGGGGGTGCTTTGTTGGTGACACTGTCTGTGATTTATTTAGAATTCAAGGCACACTTAACCAGCATGACTGCCACAGTATTCTGCAGTAATACACCATCCCATCTGTTTTGCACTTAGTGGGACTACCATTTGTTTTTCAACAGGACAGTGACCCAACACACCTCCAGGCTATATAAGGTCTATTTGACCAAGAAGGAGAGTGATACATCAGATGACCTGGCCTCCACAATCACCCGACCTCAACCCAATTGAGATGGTTTGGGATGAATTGGACCACAGAGTGAAAGAAAAGCAGCCAACAAGTGCTCAGCATTCCAGGTGACTACCTCATGAAGCTGGTTGACTTCTACTGTATGTATAACTTTATGAGCTGGATTGCCTGTCTTTGCTTATTTTCGTTTGCACCATTAGCATATTTAGCTAGCAGGCTCCATTGAAATTCGCTATTACTTGGGCTAATTTTGTTAACACTCTGGTATATGATGCCCAATGTTGTTTTTTTTGGTGTCTCCTTTTGTACCAAGCCGGTAATACCGTAAATCCCAGGATGAGAGAAGGACGGTATGACAATATGAAAATCTGGATATCGCCCAACCCTACCCAGACTGCCTTGACCCAGACTAGATTGAGAGAAATACCCAGCAAGAGTCACAGAGGCCAAATACTGTAGATCCAAGCCACATCCATCCATCCAAAAGTATCATAATTCTAAACACTTTTGTCATATCCTCCAAAAACTGCTGCCGTAATCAATCATGCAAAAAGGACTTTATTTATACTGATCATTAGCAGTGTGGTAGGTGAACACCTCAACAGGGGAGAACTACTTTACATTAATGTCACAACTGGGGAATTATTTTAAGTGAACACCTCTGGAGTTCCAATGGCAGCCAATCCATCAAGTTTTTCTCTGGGGAACCCTTGTCACATATCCCTTCCGACAGCATAAATCATCCCATAATTATCATAGGGGGTTGTGACTTGGCAACATGTGGCCCAACAGCTGACCTAAGCCAAGGTGTAAGAGGGCCTAGGAACAATGTGGACTGAGAGGGAAAGACTACAGCTCTCACCATTAGCCTCATGCTGGCTGTACTCGGACCTTATCAGTCGGCACAGACTTTTGGACGGAAACATCTACAGAAATTCATAATAAAAATTGAATATTAGAAGAAACATATTAGGAAACATAGGGTGTATGTGATCACTCAGAATGCAGAGAGGGAACAAATAACAAGATTTTCCTTGGTTTCATACCACATCTTAAACCAAACAAACTATTCTTCTGGGGTTAGACTACACGTGACAATGAGAATGAGAAACAAAGATGGGTGTCAAAGAGAGAGAGGAAGAGAGGTGAAAGACGGAGAGGAATAGAAAGATAGAGCAAAAGAGATAGATAATGTGATGAAAAGAGAGTCAGAGAGGAGGAAGGAGAGAGTAAGTGAGTGAGCTGGTGATGACTCCCTGGTGAGGAGGAGGCTCCATGCTGTGCTGCCAGTGCCACAAGCCCCCTTCCCTCTACCATCCTCAACCAATCTAGGCTGAGCAAGCAGCCAGATGGGTACAAACACACACACACACACACACACACACACACTTACACCCAACATGTACGCACACACACACACACTCGCACACACATGCAAGGACACACACACATAGGTCCACACACACACACACACACAAACACACACACACGCACACATACACACTGAGAAGGGGAGATCCCTGTTAAAAGGGAGGCAGCAGAAGGGAGCTGTCAGTGAAAGAGGACCTCTTAAATCAAGTAACCATGATGGATCAGTTACTGGGGCTTCCCCAAGACAAGCCCACATTATACAGCCCATTATACTCAGGTTAAACGCTAGCAACCTCAAATCTATACACACACATATGCCTGCACTCACACTCATGTGAGCACACCCTCACACACACTAGTGTTGTCTCAATACCAGAATTTGGACTTCGATACTGATACCAGGTTAAGTATTACAAAACTCAATACCAAAATGATATCACTACAAAAAAAAAGTGTCGCTATATTTAGCTAGCGACAAATTCAGCTGCTTTTCAGGCTGCCTTTGGGGAGTTTTGATACCAAGGGTTTCTATGGTTTTGATAGCATTTAGCGACTTTTCCCAATCAATTCTTCCGCAAACTAGTGGGAGAAGCTGCCTGTGCAATGGAAGTCACAGCAACGGTGCACACACAGGCAGAGATTGACAAGGGGAGATGGTGTGCGGCAGGGGTGGGGGCCAAAACGCTACTTCAGGGACCGCAGTTGTCCTGCTCAAGCAAATTGGTGCTATGACATCGTCGTGGCAATGGCAAAACGTAATCTAGTGACTTCTAGTGACAAATCAAGAAGCCAATAGTGATTCTCACTCAAATAGTTGGCAACACTGCTAGAGTGGTGTCTGAATGAGAGACGAGAATCTCAGACGTCTCTTCGCTAGCAGTTGCTTCCAACTCAAACATTGAAAAACAACCTAACGTGTGAACAAACCGATGTAAATAGCCAAGAAACACCAGGACAAAGTCACACTTTAGTAGACTTTCAGGTTAATTCGACCAACTTCTATGCCTATGAGCTTCTAAAAATGTATCTTTCAGCACTTCACTCACAGTGCATACAGCCAGGCACTGCAGTCAGATGGGCACACACACACACCCAACGCACACACATTCACACACAAACACAGACACATACACAGCAGGACCACGAATCCTCAGAGGGTTAGTTGTGCTCTCCATTGAAACAAAGGCAGAGACGTCTAGAGTGATGGAGTCTTTAAGCTACACTCTGTCACACGTGGAGACTCATATAGAGATACAGGGGGTAAGACAGTACAGTCTGTTCAGACATTACTGGACTACTGCCTTAGACACTCTCCTGGACAGACACACACACGCACACACACTAGGGATGGGCACGGTTGTTTAAATATCCAAACAGACATTAGTATTCAATTACCTGGAATCGATTACTTAGGCCTATTTTTTTGTTAGTTAAAAGGCTTCGTCTAATACAATTTAATGATCTATAAGACATTGCTACATAGCCTACAAGGATGGACCATTACATTAGACATTTTATTAAAACAACTGTTTATGATTTTTATGAGTGTGCACGGTAGCCTACACACGTTTCACAGGTATAGCTTGTTGTTATTGTCGGTCAATCAAAGCGCACTACAGTCTGAAGTTCCTTGTGTAGCAAGTGAAGTGGGAGATTTCTAATCACTGCAAAATAGAAATAAAATGACAGAATTAAGTTGAGTAGGCTACAATGATTAACCAACAGTAGGCTGTTATTTTATATGAATGGAGTTGTTTTAGACAAAGACGGGAAGCGCAGCAAAATAGCCTCAATTAGCCTACTACCAGGTGCTACGATACATAACCATTCATCGGCAGCAACAAGTTTGTCTAACAAGCGTGAGTTGGTTTGGCAACTTTCTCTCTCTCTCTCCTTCCATGCCATGCACATAGACTGTCACACACACTGGCCCTTGCTCCTCTCTCGACGCTCCCCCACCCTTCTGCTGAAACAAGCAGAGCATCGGCTCTCTCTCAACTTGAGAGAGCAAGTCTCCATCGAAGTTTCTTTAAAACACTATATTTCAACTATGCTGAAAAAAATATTGTTTTATTTGAATACTGAAATGATTTCAAATGTCCATCCCTAACACACACACACACACACACACACACACACACACACACACACACACACACACACACACACACACACACACAGAATCACAGCATCTGGGTGGGAGCAGCCCAAGGACCTCTGAAACTGGGACTATTCCCAACTGTTGTACCGCCAGAGGGGTGTGTGTGTGCCTATAAACCTGGTTTCCCTTTCTGTGGTCTCAGTGCAAACAACAGCACACAGCAACAACAAAACGTCTGAAACAACAGAGAGAAAAACCCTCCCTTTGAAATGAAAACAACAGAAAACCCTCCCTTTGAAAAGAAAACAACAGAAAACCCTCCCTTTGAAAAGAAAACAACAGAAATGGTGTCAACATATTGGAAATACTAGATGATTTTCATAGAGATATGCAGAACAACAAATATTTCCTATTTCTAGAAAAATCTGGTTTAGTTCACTCCTAACAATTATATTCACTACATTCAGTCATGATGAAGGGACCATATAGCACACTTCATGAAGTTAACAAATGAAGTGAGCTTACATTCTTACACACACTGACACATACACAGACACACACACACAATCTTGAGGGGTGAACGCTGACATACCTCATAGTGACAGATCCGTGCGCAGCTCGATGCTTCTCTCCAGGTGGGAAGTACAATCCAGGAACTAGCTGGTTGCTTCTCCCAAGAGTTGAACACGGTGAGAGAGCGAGAGCGCAAGAGAGAGAGAAAGAGAGAGATAAAGAGAGAGAGAGCGAGAGAGTGAGTGAGATAGAGAGATTTTTAGTGAGTGAGAGAGAGAGAGAGAGAGAGAGAGAGAGAGAGAGTGCAACTCCCTCTAACAGATATCTCTGCATCTACTCCGATAGGCTAAGAACCTCCGCTACTAACCCATCATAGTCCCTTGCTCAGCAGAGAGAGAGAAGGAGACAGAGAGAGAGAGACAGAACGAGAGAGAGAGCGAAGCCGTAAGCATGTGGGTGTGGGTGAGTGTGGAAGACGGGGGGATAGACAGAAGGAGAGAGCAGCAGTTAGAGGGGTGTACCTAAGAGAGAGGCATATCATATCACATTTAAATTCAAGCAGAAAATATGAGAGAGGGTTTGATAAAGAATGCAAAAACCTTAGAAATAAATTTAGCAACCTATCCAACCAAAAACACAGACACCCAGAAAACCTGAGCTTTCACTATGTGGAATCACTAAATCCATACAGGAATACACTACGAAAAATAAAAAAATAAAAAAAACAGCTCAATGTGATTGAAGAATCCATAGAATCAATTCACTTCTGGGAAAATTGGAACATACCAAACAAACAGCAATACAAAGAGCTACCTGTCCAAAATGGAGATGTATGGATAAACCACTTCTCCACGATTTTTAGCCATTTAACAAAGAACCAAGAACAAAAACATATACACGATAATTTACAAAACTACCATAACCCATTAGATTATCCAATTACATTGTATGAGCTACAGAATAAAATGCAAACCATCCATCCCCAAAAGGCCTGTGTTGTTGATGGTATACTAAACAAAATGATAACATATACAAACCACAAATGGGCTATTCTTAAACTCTTCAACATCATCCTCAGTTCTAAGATCTCCCCCAATATTTGGAACCAAGGTCTGGTCACCCAAAGCCACAAAAGTGGAGACAGATTTTACTCCAATAATTACTGTGGAATCTGTGTCAACAGCAATCTCGGGAAAATCCTCTGCAGTATCATCAACAGCAGACGCCAAAATTTCCTCAGTGAAACTTGAGCAAATTGAGCAAATATCAAATTGGCTTCTTACCAAAATGCCATACAGTAGACCACGTATACACCCTTATTGATAAACAAATAAACCAAAACAAAAGCAAAGTCTTCTCATGCTTTGTTGACTTGGTGTTGGAGGAAAAACATGATAAAATCAATGTACGCAAACAACAAGTGTGCAGTTAAAATAGGCAATAAAAACAATCTTTATTTCCTCATGGACATGGGGTGAAACAGGGATGCAGCTTGAGCCCCACCCTCTTCAACATTTATATCAATGAATTGGTGAGGGCACTATAACAGTCTGCAGCACACGGACTCATCCATTGGAACTCCAGAGGTGTTCACTCAAATGTCTACTGTTTGCTGATGATCTGGTGCTTCTGTCCCCAACCAAACATCACTTAGATCTTCTGAACAGATTATGTCAGACTTGGGTGCTGACAGTGCATCTCAGTAAGAAATCAAATAATGATGTTCCAAAAAAGGTCCAGTTGCCAGGAGAACAAATACAAATTCTATATAGACACTGTTGCCCTAGAGCACACAAAGAATTATACCTACCTCGGCCTAAACATCAGCTCCACAGTTATCTTCCAAAAGGCTGTGAACAATCTAAGAGACAAGGCAAGAAGGACCTTCTATGCCATCAAAAGGAACATAAAACTCGACATCCCAATTAGGATATGGTAAAAAAATACTTAAATCAGTTATAGAACCCACCTATGGTTGTGAGGTCTGGGGTCCACTCACCAACCAATAATTCACAAAATGGAACTAACATCCAATTGAGCCTCTGCATGCAGAATTCTGCTAAAATATTTTATTTATTTATTTATTTAATTTAACCTTTATTTAACTAGGCAAGTCAGTTAAGAACAAATTCTTATTTACAATGACTGGATTAACAAAATATAAAAAAATATGCCTTGTGTAGAACAATACAATTCCAAACAATGCATGCAGAGCAGAAGTAGGAATATATCCGATAGTTATCAAAATCAAGTAAAGAGCTGTTAAATTATACAACCACCTAAAAGGAAGTGATGCCCACACATTTCACCACAAAGCCCTCGCCTACATAGAGATGAATCTAGAGAAGAGTCCCCTCAGCCAGCTGGTTATTGGGCTCTGTTCACCAACACAAACAGACTTGTGTCGTGTCGCAAGTTTGAAAGTGGATTGTACGTAGCATGTGTGACGACCTTAATCCTAATCGCTGTAATATGCGGAAAATTTTAAATTCACCACCGGAGGTAAATCAACCAACATCACCTACTCTTTCCGAAATAAAGCTCACACTCTCCAAAACAACATTGCCTTGCCTAATAGTTGTTCTACAAAGTCAAAAAGGGGAACTAAGAAAAAGCGAGGCTCAAGAGGTGGTGTCAGGAACAGACTACGGAGGCGGGGAAGCCGTCACCCACTCCCGGTGATCACCCTGTCAAATGTGAGGTCATTAAATAACAAACTTGATGAGTTAGCGGCAAGGGCTACATTTTAAAAGGACTTTAGGAGAAGTAATTTAATCTGCTTTACAGTATTATCTATCTTTGTAGATAATACTTGGGCCACGCAGTATAAGGTGATTGAACAAGTGCGCACCAGAGACTATGAGATTCTCATTGTATCATTCAGGCCATTCTATCTTCCACGTGAGTTTGGACAAATTACCATTATTCTGGTCTATGTGCCTGGACCTAACAGTAAGGAAGCTGTTGACAGGATTACAGACTGTTTCAATGTTGCGCTTTCACGATCAACAGACCAGCCAGTATTTGTGCTTGGGGATTTTAATATGCTCTCCCTCTCCGCACACCTCCCATCTCTGCAACAGTACGTCACCTGTCCAACTCGCTCAACTCGCATCCTGGATCAGTACTATGGCAACGTAGAGGACGCATACAAGGCAGTGTGCAGAGCACCCATCGGGAAATATCCACTTCTGTGAGGTTACTGTCATTAACACAAAAACTGTCTGAGTATTTCCCAACAACAAGCTTGGGTTGTCTAAGGACTTGAAAATGTGCCCCAAAGAAAGGAAGTTGTGCTCTCCTGAAAGGAGATACTGATGCTGTAAAGGAGATACTGTTGCTGTAAAGGAGATACTGATGCTGTAAATGAGAAACTGATGCTGTAAAAGGAGATACTGATACTGTAAAGGAGAAAGGAAAGGAATTCAGGTCAAAAATGTGGAAAGCAAAAAAGGACTTCAAGGATAAAGTGGAACAGAGGTTCTGTCCAGCTAATCCAAGACAAGCATGGGAGGGGCTTAATGCAATCCACTCCTGTCCAGATAACAGAGAACGAGGTGGCCTCATGCTTGTCAAATATTAAGCCACACAAAGCACCAGGCCCAGACAGACTACGGGGAAAAGTACTGAAGGTCTGTGCTGACCAGCTCAAGGGAGTTCTCACACGACTGTTTCAACTCCTGCTGAGCACCTGTACAGTGCCAAAATCCTGGAAGGTGTCGACTATTGCACCGGTGCCTAAAAAGTCAGGGGCCAAATCACCAAATGACTTTCGACCTGTGGCCCTCATGCCCCTTTTTGCCAAATGCATGAAAAGCGTTGTTAGTAAGCACCTTACCCTTTCCATAGCAGATCAACTGGACCCGTTACAGTTTGCCTATAAGGAACAGACGGGGACTGAGGATGCTACCCTGACCTTGGTGAACATGGTGGCTAGTCATCTTCAACATGCAAAATGTTCAGCTTTCAATACAATGCAAATACACACACTGCTGAAATGACTGGACCTGAATGTCAATGGAGTCCTCGCAAGTTGGATCAAGGACTTTTTAACTGACCGCCCACAGAGGGTCCTTATGAATGGGGTGATGAACTGACCCTGAACACAGGGGCGCCCCAAGGGTGTGTCCTTTCACCGTTGTTGTTCTCTATCTACACTAACGAAATGAAGATCCAAGGAAACAATGTGAACCTTTTTAAGTATGCGGATGACATGGCTCTGGTAGGACTCTTTTTTAAGATGCTACATCAGATGGGGACAGCTATTTTAAACAGACCAACAACCTTCAAGAATGGTGCCCGTCAAGTGCCCTCCACATCAATGTGTAAAAGACAAAAGAGCTGATCATCCATGGCAACAACTTACCAATGTCCCAACCACTCTCTCTGAACGACCAACCAGTGGAGGTGGTTGAGTGTTTCAAATACCTAGGGACACACATTGATAACAAGCTGAGTTCTACAGAGAATGCAGACTGTATTTTTTAAAAAGCAAGCCAGCGCCTGTTTTTAGTCAGGAAATAGAAGGGGTTTGGGGTCAGCCAGGATGTTCTGGAGAGGGTGTACAGCAGCTTGGTGGAGACCATCCTCAGTCTGGTCTGGTAATCTGAGCGTGGGGAGCAAAAGCAAACTGACCAGAATAGTAAACACAGCCAGCAAAGTAATTGGTCGACCGCAGGCACACTTGAGCAGTCTGTTCCCCAAGGCAACCAAAAAGAAGACACTGGTTGTCATTGGCGACCCCTCTTACCCTCTACACCCTCAGTTCGAGAGGCTTCCCTCTGGCCGGCGCTTCAGAATGCCCATGGCCAAGAAGAACGTGTTCAAACATTCATTTGTTCCTTGTGATGTTGGACTACTAAATGCAAAGTAAATTGTATCGGTATATATTCACTTATCTATCTAGTGCAGTTGGGACAGCGGTCGTTTGTGAGTGAATGTATTAATGTCCTCTCTGTTGTTAGTGTATGCAACATGATGGACTGACTGGTTTAAATGTGTATGATGTGAAAAAGTATGTGTATGTGATCCTTTTAATGGAAGGTGATGCCAATGAAACATTTCCCACAAATAATTCGAACATTGACAAACTCCCATATATGTTAGGTCACAGCAGCAAGATTTATATTTATGTTGCGATGAGAAAGAGAGTGTCTGAGTGAGTCTGTGTGTGAGAGAGAGAAACAGGAGTCTAAATCTCTAATTACAACTAAAGCCCACAAGCAGCTGGTGGGAATGAGTGACACAGAACTTCCCAACATTCTGTGTTTGTGTGTGTGAGTGTGTGTGTATGCTTAAGTATGGCTGGGGGCTCAGGGGTTGTCATTAATATTGCGTCTCTGATCTGCCTCTAACACATTCGCACAGAAATTATTCACACAAAATAACACACACATACGCGCACACACAGCAAAAGACACAGGAACTAAGGCAGTTAGGGAGTGAACTAACGATGAAAAGCACAACATGGGAGAACAAAAAGTCTGTGCAACAGAGGCAATGAACCAAAGGAACCTTCATCATACCATCCTCCCCTAACCGCTCTCCTCCCTTCTGCTCTCTCCCCTCCTCTTTTTACTCCCTCCTTTCAGGGGTCTTGTCTGTTTCTCTCTCTGTTGCTTCTGCTCTTCCTGGTCTTCATCAGCATGACAAAGACTGTTGGGTGACCTGCAGAGAGAGGGGGGGGGGGGTAAAGAGAGAGAGGGCTGGAGTGAGAGAGAGAGGGGTTGAGAGAGAGAGATGAGGGGAGGTGGGGGGAGTGAGTGAGTTTGGAGGAGGAGAGGGGAGATATACGCCAGATAAACAATCTTAGACAGCTTTGGTTTACAACTTGTGTGAGTAAAACTAAACATAGCTACACCAATTCAATCTAAGTACCAAACACAACATTTGTGAACTATCTCCAGCTGGCTCTCTCTCAGAATGTCCAGTTTGAGCTGGTCAGACACTGCTCTATTATCCACTCTACCATGACAAATACAACCCCAGTTCCACTCAGCGGGGACCTCTTTCAATGTGACACCAGCAACTAAACCATACACAGACCACTAGCTTTTATGTGTTTACTGTATATCTGCCAGTTCTCTAGCTTAGAGCCTTAAAACAGGACTACAGAAACCGTGGGATGTAGAGAGGGGGGAGAAGGAAAGGAAGAGGGGGGATTGAGGGATACAGCTAGAAGGGGGGAAGAGAGGAAGAGAAGGTATGAGTGGGGAAGAGAGCAGAAGAGAAGAAGAAAGAGGAGGAGATAGGAGAAGAGAAGAGTGGGATGGGGGAGAAGATGTGGACATGTGCATACCACATACCACATACCACATACCATACCACATACCACATACCAGAGTATAAAGCATTATTTATCAAACGGACATAACACACAGTTCTTGATAAATCTGGTTCCACACAGTCGCACACACAGACAGACACAGACACACACAGCTTGTCTTGTTTCTCCAGCCCCACAGTTGGATTCCAGGCAAAGGCAGCTAGCGCCATATGAATTATAGATCACCATATTTGAACAGATCCCATCATGCAGTTAGTCTGGAGAAAAAACAACTCTATGAAATGGTAATGTTACAAATAGCTCCTAAATAAACAAACAACCATATCAGTCACATGCTGTGGCGAGTATCAATTAGTATCCAGACTATCAAATTAAATCACAACATAAGAGACAATGTTAATGGCACTATAATGATGATGGTAAGAGTTGCAGTACAGTACCATGGTGTTTGGACTAGCAATCAGACTAGTTCTAACCGGTCTGGGTCGGTAACAAATCAAAGCCCCACTTACATAAAAAATCCACACTCCACTCTGCCAGTTCTGCTAGAGGATCTTTGGATCAACCTGCTTATGGTGATTTGCTTTGGATCAAAGTAAAGCTGCCTAAATACAAGTGTAGTGCAGCGCGAGTGTGTGGTGGTGCAGGGAGGCGTGTGTTTAGGTGTATGTGTGCATGCTTGCATGCGCTTGTATGCCATGCATAATGCATGGTGGCGTGTGTGTGTGTGAGTGTTATAGCATGATGCAGGAAGAGAGAGCGTGCTGGAGTATGATCCAGATTCAGGAATCACCTTTAGCCCCTAACATCAGTCAGACATGTCCAAGAGGAGAAAGGGGGAGATGAGAGGGGGAGAGGGGGGTGATTAGAGGGGGAGAGGGGGGTGGGAAACATGGAAATGGTGGTAGAGAGGGAGATGGAATTGGAAAGACCATAGATAGATTGGGTACGGAAGGGGCTGTGGAAGAGAATATGGGCGATCTCAGGCGCTTGTGTTTGTGTAACTGTGTGAGATTAGATTAGATGAGTTTATTAGTCACATGCGCAGGCTCGCAGATGTAATTGCAGGGTACATTGCGACAGTGCAGGTCAAAAAGAGAAGTGAATTAAACAATAATACAATTAAGTGGAAAAGGATAGTGTAGAATGCAATAGAGATTGCATCATCTGTGGATCTGTTGGGGTGGTATTCGAATTGGAGTGGGTCCAGGGTGTCTGGGATGATGGTGTTGATGTGAGCCATGACCAGCCTTTCAAAGCATAGAAGGCATTTAGCTGGTATGGTAGGCTTGTGCCACTGGACAGCTTGTGGCTGGATTTCCCATTGTAATCAGTGATACTTTGCCCTGCCACATCCGACGAGCGCCAGAGCCGGTGTAGTAGGATTTGATCTTAGTCCTGTATTGACGCTTTGCATTTTTTATGATTTTGTCGGAGGGCGTAGAAGGATTTCTTATAAGTGTACGGGTTAGTGTCCTGCTCCTTGAAAGCAGCAGCTCTAGCCTTTAGGTCAGTGCGGATATTGCCAGTAATCCATGGTTTCTGGTTGGGATATGTACGTACAGTCACTGTGGGGACAATGTCGTCGATCCATTTATTAATGAAGCCATTGAGTGAATGCCACCGGATGAATCCTCAAACATATTCCAGTCTGTGCTCGCAAAACTGTCATGTAGCTTAGCATGGTACTTCCTGTTTGAGTTTTTGCTTGTAAGCAAGAATTAGGAAGATAGGGTTATGGTCAGATTTGCCAAATGGAGGGCGAGGAAGAGCTTTGTATGCGTCTCTGTGTGTGGAGTAAAGGTGATCTAGAGTTTTTTCCCCTCTAGTTGCACAGGTGATGTTCTATTAGAAATGAGGTAAAACTGATTTCAGTGTATGTGTATGTGTTTGTGTGTACACAGTCTCAGCGAGTACACAGCAGGTTTCATTTCCTGATCTCCACACTGCCACTCATTTCTCTTTGAGAGCTGAGCCCAGAGTGACATCAGCTTCCTCCAACACACCAGCGGTTGCCATGGGGCTACACAAATATATTTTTGGGGAGAGGGGGGGCATTTTGCTTGACACATTCGCCCATTAGGAGGACCGATCACCCTCTCCTAACCTCCTCCTCCTCCATTGGCGTTTGCACAGCTGGGTGGTGTTTGTAAAGCCATCAAAGAGCTTTAGCTCTCCTTATTTGTTTGAGCTTTGCCTCCACCACTCTCTCTCTCTCTCTCTCTCTCTCTCTCTCTCTCTAGCTCTCCCCTTTTGCACACTGCTTACTAACCACCATTACTCTGTTTCTCTGCCTCTCTAAAATGGTGAACCTATTTCCATCCCTCTGCTCTCTCTCTGTTGGGTAGGGGAGCGGGAGACAAAGGGCCCAGACTCCAGGGGATGGATGCCCAGTTAAGAAGTGACTAACCAGGGTGCTTTGTGTCTCTCTCGCTTTTGTGTCTCTTCCAGGGAGTGTGTATGTGTGTGTGCATGTGTCATGTGTGTTTGTTAAGAAGGGGGGGGGGGGGGGGGTCACCATTAGTTGGAACTGGAAAGGGACAAAATCCTTGCAGATATATCAAGGTTACAACACAAATCCAAAACAGTATGATACAATGCTAGAACCAGGGAAGAGAACACAGTTATACAACACTAGTGTGTCCCTTTACTGATCCCTGAGGAGGACTTATTGAGCCGTGTTTGTTACAATGGCTTCTACAATCAACACATAAAACAACAATACAACACCATCTGTAACTATAATTTTGACACATTTCTCTGTATTTATATCTTTCTCTATCTGTGTCGTTCTCTCAATTGAATGGCTTTATTGGCATGGGAAACATATGTTAACATTGCCAAAGCAAGTGAGGCTCTCTCTCTCTCTCTCTCTCTCTCTACCTGTAATATTCCAACTCTCACGCCTCTTCTAGGGGTCTCAGTCAGCACATCTCTCCTTCTCCAGATAGTCTGTGAAAGTGAAAAAGAATAAGAATGACTCTGAGAAACTTTACAAAGAGAAAAAGATGGCCAAGTTTAAAGATTAATATATTTTGCATACAGAGGACTCTATAACAACCAGAAATTAACAATATCATACTGATAGTGATATTACTAATGAAACATGGCGCATTATTCAACATCATCATCGCTACCATCATTATGAGAATAATCAGTCGGCCCACTTTAAAACCGTTGACATAATTCCTATCACAGATATCTGGCTGTGGGTATTAGGAAGTGAAGAGCTTAAATGCCACCAAATTCTTCTGACAATCCATTGTTGCGTAGCAAGGTATGACGATACAGTCTCAGAGGAGAAAAACTGTGTCACTTTGGTATTTCTATGAGGAGAGAAAACGTTTTATAAAGTGTATGATTAGGGCGTGGCGGTCACGAAATTTAGTCAGCAGGTGATTGTCAAGCAAATAACTGTTGGTTTCAAGGTAATTGACCGTTAAATAACATAAACACATTTAGAGTCACCTGGCTTCCACACATAGCCTACAAGCCACTGATGCAGACCTTTGGAACATCTACATTTTACAAGTCTAATAAATCCATGTAATATAGCCTACTCCTTCACAATAAATCAATTGTTTATTTTAGACAAGTCTAAAGAAGCATGATATGAAGAAAATGTAGTCTATTTCAGAAGAACAGAACAGCATACTCTGATTTGTCCTTATGTTATGTCCTGATCTGGCTATGCCAAATGGCTGTGGACTACACTAGTTAATTTAGCAGACAAGATTTGCTTAGAATTCCATGGCATTATTTTATATTATTTCGTAGTATGAAGAATGCAATTGAACAATATAAATATTTTCTCTAAACGATTTGAGGGAGTGGGCACATGCGGCTATTCTGTGTAGAGCAGTTAACAAAAACATAGGTACTCCTATATGCTTCATTTAGAGTTATTAATATAACTTTAATTGTTCTACAAACATTGTGCTATATGTTTAGATTTGTATACATTGTAAGGCTGCACGACTCTAATGATGATTTGAAAAAGTCGCTTGAAAAGGCATAAGTTTTGTTTTTTTTGCACAGGCTGTACACACTTCATTAGTCTCTCATTCACAATTTGACAAGCACTTGATAATGCCTCAAATTTCATGGCAGCATCCCCTTTGCGGCTGTAATGCACCTGAAAAAAATCCATGCCTTTTGCGGCCATTGGCTGTTGTGCCCTGGGCCTGGAGTGCAGCGTTGTGCCCTTCTCCCTGAGTGCCACGCACTCCTAAGCACCTTTCCATCAGGTGATCAGGTCTTTCTCACAGGCTACAAGTGAAGACAGACACATCAGGGATGCAACTGCGCGTGTCCTTATCCAATTCCGAGGTGCATATTGAAGATATTGGAAGAAACGTCCACATTTACTTTTATTCAGCCAACAAGATGAGTAGGCCTAACAAATAGCAAAATCACTAGCCTATGTCAATCTGCCGTCCCCCATAGTACAAAAGTCAACCTATTCTATTCTGTGTGAGAAATAAATATTCCAAACATAGTCTGGGGCAGTTGTGGGATGCAATAGATCCCAAATTAATACAACCACTAGCATCAAAAAATATTTTTCACGGAATGTGGCTGACGCAACAAATCAGAACATTTAGCTTAAAATGTTGATAACTGTTAGGCTATTTTTTCAAATTTTAAGCGCAGCAATGCGCACATGGCAGTGGGCTATAAGCGCACATTTTTCCATTAGTGTCAGGCTCTGGCCATAGAGAAGCCTATTTGCTTCTCTTTCTGGTGGTGGTTTGTGTGGGATCCCTAATTAGAGGCAGCTGTAGCGCATCGTCTCTAATTAGGGATCCTACATAGGTTTGTAGATTTTCACACTGGGTTGTGCGTCGTTGTCGTATGTTTCGCAGTCACCGTGACAGTAAGTGTGCACATTTCATACGTCCGTTCGTTTGTGTTTGTGAACGTGACGTTTAGTCTATTCGTGTTTTGTTCTGTAGTTCGTCATTTGTGTTTTTGTTTATACATAGTAATTTATTCAAATATTACATAGTATAAATAAAGATGTCGAACTACTATCCCTGCGCTGCGTCTTGGTCTGTGTATGCACCCGTACGTGACAATTAGCGACTGTAAATATTATAAAGGTGCATTTTTATGGTGAAAATGATCTTCCCTAAACTTGAAACTAACCCGCTGCTTATGTATGTAAGTTAGGCTCTAAACCCCTTGTAAAGCAGATTAATGTGCTTCATTTTAAGTTATTTGGCCACAATAGTTGTGATAGAACCCTTATCAAAACATATAGGCCTATGGGCTAGGCTACATGAGGTGTGCGACTATGCTTCAAAAAACTTGAAAGTGATATTATATAATTCACAAATGATAGGCTAATATTGTCACCCATCACACTATTCTTTATTATCTATTATCTATTCTTAATTACCGTGATTAAACGTTGACGTGGAATTTGACTGCCTGCATGACTCGTGACAGCCGGTGTGGCGGTAATGCGGTCACTGCAACAGCCCTATGTTTGATCGATAGATAATGTAGAAGGGCCTAGATTTTACAGAAGATTTAACATTTTATGAGTGGCCAGTATTTAAGAGAATTACTCAACACATATCCAGTGACTGAAGATGATAGTTAAAGTCTGAATAGCTGCACTCTTTGACTGCAACACTCTTAATGTGTTGGGAATCCCAAATTGTTTACATAGTCAATTTACACACAGCACTGACACACATACTTATGCCACCAGTGGTCCTTTTACAGTCCCAGGTCCAGAACAAATTCAAGGAAATGTACAGTATTATACAGACTTGACTTTTTCCATATTTTGTAAAAACAAAAAAAATGTATTTAGATAAGTGTTCAGACCTTTTGCTTTGAGACTCAAAATTGAGCTCAGGTACATCCTGTTTCTATTCATCATCCTTGAGATTTTTCTACAACTTGATAGAAGTCCACCTGTGGTAAATTCAATTGATTGGACATGATTTGGAAAGTCACACACCTGTCTATATAAGGTCCCACAATTGACAGTGCATGCCAGAGCAAAAACCAAGCCACAAGGTCAAAGGAATGGTCTGTAGAGCTCCGAGACAGGATTGTGTCGAGGCACATATCTGGCGAAGGGTACCAAAACGTTTCTGCAGCATTGAAGGTCCCCAAGATCACAGTGGCCTCTATCATTCTTAAATGGAAGAAGTTTGGAACTACCAAGACTCTACCTAGAGCTGGACGCCTGGCCAAACTGAGCAATCAGGGTAAGAAGGTGACCAAGAACCTTATGGTCACTCTGACAGAGCTCCAGAGTTCCTTTGTGGAGATGGGAGAACCTTCCAGAAGGACAACCATCTCTGCAGCACTCCACCAATCAGGCCTTTATGGAAGAGTGGTAGTGGCCAGGTGGAAGCCACTCCTCAGTAAAAGGCACATGACCCCCTGTTTGGAGTTTGCCAAAAGGCCCCTAAAGGACTCTCAGACCATGAGAAACAAGATTCTCTGGTCTGATGAAATCAAGATTGAACTCTTTGGCCTGAATGCCAAGCGTCACATCTGGAGGAAACCTGGCACCATCCATATGGTGAAGCATGGTGGTGGCAGCATCATACTGTGGGGATGTTTTTCAGCGGCAGGGACTGGGAGACAAGTCAAGATCATGGGAAAGATGAGCGGAGCAAAGTACAGAGATCCTTGATGAAAACCTGCTCTCAGGACCTCACACTGGGGCGAAGGTTCACCCTCTAACAGGACAACAACCCTAAGCACACAGCCAAGACAACCCAGGAGTGGCTTCGGGACAAGTCTCTGAATGTCCTTGAGTGGCCCAGCCAGAATCCGGACTTGAACCCAATCTAACATCGCTGGAGAGACCTGAAAAAAGCTGTGTAGCAACGCTCCCCATACAACCTGACAGAGCTTGAGAGGATCTGCAGAGAAGAATGGGAGAAAGTCTCCAAATACAGGTGTGCCAAGCTAGTAGCGTCATACCTAAGAGGACTCGAGTCTGTAATCGCTGCCAAAGGTGCTTCAACAAAGTATTAGGTAAAGGGTCTGAATACTTAAGTAAATGTGATATATATGCAAAAATGTATAAACCTGTTTTTGCTTTGTTATTATGGAGTATTTTCTGTAGATTGATGAGGAGAAAAAACAATTAATACATTTTAGAATAAGGCTGTAACATAACAAAATGTGGAAAAAGTCAAGGGGTCTGAATACTTTCCGAATGCACTGTATAGCGCAAGTGAACAGCAAAACAAATAAAACAACACCTCACTGCACAACGCCTCTCCCCCATGTGACCTACTTGTTGTGTGTATGTACTGTATGTGTAACTGGTAGATGCACACACACACTACATGTTAATGTTTTTAAATGTAAATGTAAATCGTAAAGCCTTTTGTCTGTAATGTCTTTTTCGTTATGTGTCAGACTCCAGTAAGACTAGCTGTCGCCATAGGCGTTGGCTAATAGGGATCCTAATAAATCAAAATAAAGTCTCTCAAGGTCTTTTCAGAGGATTTTCAGACACATACTCTAGCCTACAGACATGGAGAAATGAATGAGCCACTCACTATCACAATCCTCTGTTAGGAATTTAGCAAACTGAACAAACAACTATATCATACACTGGCTGTATACATTGTAGTTCAGTGGTAGATACAGGATGTCCTGTCCAAACCATTGTATGAAGTATGGGGGGTGACAGACTCCCTCTCTTATTTGGAATTGGCAGCCTAATGTCTGTTCGTGCTGTTTAGGTAGACTTACAGTACTTCTCTGCAAACAGATCAATTATCTGCATTCACACTGTGTGCTGTGAACTAACAAATAGGCCTAACACTGTATCCTCTGAACATGAAATGCCACCAACAGGTCCGGTCTTTGCTGTGCATCTTGTGTATCTTCTTCACCCTCTCTCGGGATGTCCTGACAACATTCTCTCTCAGAATAAAAGACTACAACTCCCCCTGTTTTCAACAGCACCTGTGGTGCTTTGGGAATTCCCAGAGGCCATTTCTCTTCCTGTACAGCAATATTAGTAAGTTTCAATTGAGACAGTTAAAACTATTTTTATCCCTGTAGAAAAACAGACTTACATCAGAATTAAGGAATCAACTCTCCCAAAAGACTGCAGAACTAGGCCAAATTGAAACACCTAGGAGCATTGTGTTGTGTAATCCACTAGGGGGCAAAACAGTGCAGAGTGAGTAAGCGTCTCCTCTCCTCCTGGTTTTAGTATGATGTTATCCCTTATCATTGTGTGTATGTGTGTGTGTGTGTGTGTGTGTCATATTATGTAAAGCACCAAATGAGGTTCATCATCTCTTATACCCTCCAGCATAAACAAAAAAGAATTACATTATTATAGACACTCTGCTGCTACATATAGACGGTATAACCTTGCCCCCATCTTTTTCTATATTGATCTGATTGCTATTTTCAGTGGTAATCCCTCCATCTGTGTCCTGTAATTGCAGTTGAAGAAATGGCTAGATAGATTGAAGGTTATTGGAGTGTGGTAGTCTATATACAAGACCTACAGTAACAGTCAAAAGTTTGGACACACCTACTTATTCAAGGGTTTTTCTTTATTTGTGAAGACATCAAAACTATGAAATAACACTTATGGATTCATGTAGTAACCAAAAAAGGGTTAAACATATCAAAATATATTATTTTAGATTGGGTGATTGTGGAGGCCAGGTCATCTGATGCAGCGTTCCATCACTCTCCTTCTTGGTCAAATAGCCCTTACACAGCCTGGAGGTGTGTTGGGTCATTGTCCTGTTTAAAAACAAAATGGGCTCATCAGATGAATGGACAGATTTCCACTGTTCTAATGTCCCATTGCTCGTGTTTCTTGGCCCAAGCAAGTCTCTTCTTATTATTATTGGTGTTGCGCAGCGGTCTAAGGAACTGCATGATAGTCCCACTAACCGCAAACCAGATGGGATGGCGTATCGCTGCAGAATGCTGTGGTAGCCATGCTGGTTAAGTGTGCCTTGAATAACAAATAAAGCACTGACAGTGTCACCAGCAAAGCACCATCACCTCCTCCATGCTTCACGGTGGGAACCACACATGTGGAGATCTTGCGTTCACCTATTCTGCGTCTCACAAAGACACGGCGATTGGAACCAAAAATCACACATTTTGACTCATCAGACCAAAGGACAGACATGTTTTGTGGCCCAAGCAAGTCTTCTTATTATTGGTGTTCTATAGTAGTGGTTTCTTTGCAGCAATTCGACTGCCTGATTCACACAGTCTCCTCTGAACAGTTGATGTTGAGATTTGTCTGTTATTGGAACTCTGTGAAGCATTTATTTGGGGTGCAATTTCTGAGGCTGGTAACTCTAATGAACTTATTCTCTGCAGCAGAGGTAACTCTGGGTCTTCCTTTCCTGTGGCGGTACTCATGAGTGCCAGTTTCATCATAGTGCTTGATGGTTTTCGGACTGCACTTGAAGAAACTTCCAAAGTTCTTGACATTTTCTTGACTGACTTCATTTCTTAAAGTAATGATGTACTGTAGTTTCTCTTTGCTGATTTAAGCTGTTCTTGCCATAATATGGACTTGGTCTTTTACCAAATAGATCTTCTGTATACCAACCCTACCTTGTCACAACACAACTTATTGGCTCAAACGCATTAAGAAGGAAATAAATTCCACAAGTCACACCCGTTAATTGAAATGCATTCCAGGTGACTACCTCATGAAGCTGGTTGAGAGAAAGCCAAGAGTGTGCAAAGCTGTCATGAAGGCAAAGGGTGGCTACTGAAGAATCTCAAATATAAAATATGTTTTGATTTGTTTAACACTTTTTTGGTTACTACATGATTCCATATGTGTAATTTCATAGTTTGGATGTCTTCACTATTATTCTACAATTTAGAAAATAGTAAAAAAAAATAAGAAAAACCCTTGAATGAGTAGGTGTCCAAACTTTTGACTGGTACTGTAGTTAGTTATGGTGCTAGTTATGGTGCTTCAGTTTCTCCTTGCACCTCACAATACAGCCATAGCTGGCAAACATAATTAGCAGAACCATGTGCAGGCATATGTCCTTTCATGTCAATTTTTCACTCTTAACTACACACAGTACATACGTAACTACTTTTGGGAGTGTTCTGTTAGTGAATTGCAATAAAAACCTGCATCCTGCATGTGTCAAAGAAGTACCCTATAAGCCATAGTGTCCTATAACTAATTATTTTATTTAACTTAGTCCTGCATGTTGGAGCTCGAAGCCTAAGATAATCACACCTGCTACCCTGTATATGTGACTATTGAACACTCTGAATTTGAATGAAAATCACCAGTACCAAAATTTTTTATAACTAAACCAAGATAGCACAGCTTGTCGTTTCCAATGGGAACAAATGAGTCATAGTGGGCAGAACAAGCAAGGAGGTGGGCAGAGCCAAGCACGCACAAGATATATCCTATTGGCGTGTTATAGTATACATCTGCATATTTCCGTTAGTGTGCATGTGCAATAACTAAATGTGTCTTTGCACTGCCTAAAACCTTTGAAGGTTAAAGTCTACAAAACATAGTCCACTCTGTTCAAAACAGATTCTAGTTTTGGGAACAGAAAACTGTATTGAGAACAAACGTTTAATCGATGAAAAAACTTGCATAATGTTGGCCAAAATCCATCTCATTCCATCTTCTCCCACTGCCTGCCAGTAGGCATCCTCTCACTACCATATTTGGTAGTGAGTGGAAATGCCAACCGGATGCTTCACATTTATACATCCAGTGAAATATCCGTCTCATTATTCTATCTGTGCCAGTACAGTACTGTGCTACACTGCTGTTTCCTGTGGGAAGGTTTCCCTCTGGTGGTCACAAGTGTACAACTAACCCCCTCTCAGGAAGGGATGACATCAATATAATTACCACTAGCCATAGTGATTAACTGCATTTATTGTATTACATGGTCATGTGCTGCTTGGGAAACCAATTAATTGAGTGCTGCTGCTCCCTTCTGGTAGAATGATGACAACTCACTCCGCACCATTCAATAACATTGTTATAGACAGGATACAACACAATGAAATACAAAGGGAGTATTTTACTAGTAGGCCTGCAGGTGGTCAAAATTAACATAATCTTAGCTTCAAAGTGAATTCTGAAGTAGTCTTGACTGCCTATGTACTGTATATGATCAAAACATGTGTAAAGAAGATTATGAGTGAATGGTGAGACACTTCTAGTCCCAGCAGTGTCCTTCTCCACCTGATGGCGATTGTGTCCCATAATCCCGCCCCCCCCCCCCACCTAGTCCAACTCCCCTGGTCAGGGTCAGGCCAGTCTGACAGCCCCCATGAAAGTGGAATCTCCATCCAGAGAAACTTTGGCTGTAGAGCGAGGGATCAACAGCTCCACACTGTCCCCGACCTCCAGCTTCACTACACCTACAGAGAACACAGTTAACACACTCAGAAACAGCACACAAACAAACGCATGCACACACCTACTCACACACACACACACACACACACACACACACACACGTGCACACTCACACACAAACACACTCACTCACACACACACACACACACACACACACACAAATGTGCGCACACACACACGCTCACAAAGACGGACTCACCCCCTGTATAACAGGTGTTGTATGGGTAGACAGGGTTCATGTTCTGGATACAGCGGAACAATGTGACATGCTGAGCTTCATCTCCCACCACGTTCTTCTTCTTCCTGATCACCACATGACCCATGGCAAAGGTCGTGTCCATGTAGTACACCTGGATGGGGGGGAGGGGGGTAGTTACGGTTGGGTTTTTGAGCTATTGTGAACACTATTGCAGTACACCTGGAGAGAGACGGGTGAGTTAGGGCTTGTGAACTGTCTATGGGATACACCTATTTCCCACCTGAAGGAGACTAGCTCTCACCTGACTGTAGACAAAGTAGTATCCCTCCTCTCTGACCAGGATGCTGTCACTCTCTGCCTCCAGGGCGGAGCCTCTCCTAAGCCCTTCCTGCCAGGGGATCCCTGTGTAAGGCTCCATCGCAAACTCTGCACAACACAAGAACACAAACACACACACACACACACACACACACACACACACACACACACACACACACACACACACACACACACACACACCATGCATCATTTAATCTAAGCATCACAAATCTGGACAAGCAAAGCATCAATACAAACATGATGAACTACCAAGCCTCAGTCTGTATGTCCTTCAGTCAACTTAAGTAATTCTGGTTAAAAAAAATGTGTCAGAGTGCACTTCCAGGTTTCCAGTACCTTTCTGGAATGTTTTCCTGTTGCTATCTGCCAGCATCTGTAGACAAGGCTGAGACACTAGAGGGAGGGGAGGACAGAGGGATTTAATAACCTCACCATGTACAAGATGAGTTGTTTTTAGTCAGAGGGAGAGAGAGAGAGAGCGAGAGAGAGAGAGAGACAGAAACAGAAAGAGATTACAAACTTTGCAGCTTTCCATGAATAACTCAGTTCAGTGTTCAAATGTTCAAAGCAACAGCCCCATTTCACAGAATATGAGCTAAAAATAGCACAGTATTGACACTGACAATGTGCTATATGAGAGAAAAATGTATGTCCACAACTCTGGTATGGTCCCATGGTGATTTAATCAGACGCACAAGAAGACAACGTTTCAATCCGAGTTGGATCTTCATCAGGTTAAATCACCATGGGAGCATACCAGAGTTGCGGACATTACTTTTTTCTTTGATACATTCTTCTGTCCTGCACCAGATAAGTTTGATGTGCATATTTTCCCAAAATTTTCTAACGCGCTATATGACCCATCCCAGCATGTCAAAAAGACACAAACAGTCCCACTGAATAGTAGTGGAAGTCTTGCCTCTGTTCTCAGTTCCTGTGCCCGCACTCCTCTTCCTGACGAAGGACAGCCCAGGCTGGGGGTCAGGGGGGTGTGGATGGGAGTCAGGGGGGTGTGGAGTTTCTGGGCTGCTCTTTCTGGCTTTGGAGCTGCTGCTCATCTGCTGCCGTGTCTGGGTAATGCATCAGAAACTGAAGGTTACTTTCATAACCCGGGTCTCTGATAATGAGTGAGATGTCTCACAATGAGGGAGTGCAACGAGCTATCGGCCTGTGACGTAAACAGGCAAAAGCAGTGAGGGAGGAACGCCCTTCTCAAATTTCTCAGTCTCATGTCAGAATCAGTAATTCATCCATGTTTCTCAAACGTCAAATTTCAAAGTGTTTGGATACCTCTCTGTATTGTTCCAAGGTTAAGTTTAGGCATTAACTCAGAATTATTAAGGTTAGGCATTAACTCTGAATGGTTAAGGTTTAGGATAAGCTTAAAACAAAAATATCAAAAACAACTCTCTAGCACTGGAGTCGAACACGCAATCTTTGGTAGATGCTTACAATCATCCACAACACCTTAACAAAACCAAAGCCTACTTGAAAGTAACAGTGCTCACTTTTGCCCCTAGTGGCCGGTTTTACATCAAACCAGATGGGATGGCGTATTGCTGCAGAACTGCACATTTTAGAGTGGCCTTTTATTGACCCCACCACAAGGTGCACCTGCATAATGCTCATGCCATTTAATCAGCTTCTTGATATGCCACCTATCAGGTGGATGGATTATATTGGCAAAGGAGAAATGCTCACTGACAGAGAAATTAGCTTTTTGTGCATACAAACATTTTCTGGGATCTGTAAAATGGGACTAACACTACATGTTGCATTTATATTCTTCTTATTTGTATGTATATATACACACAGTTGAAGTCGGAAGTTTACATACACTTAGGTTGAAGTCATTAAAACTCGTTTTTCAACCACAGTTTTGGCAAGTCGGTTAGGACATCTACTTTGTGCATGACACAAGTAATTCTACCAACAATTGTTTACTGACAGATTATTTATCTTATAATTCACTATATCACAATTCCAGTGGTTCAGAAGTTTACATACACTAAGTTGACTGTGCCTTTAAACAGCTTGGAAAATTCCAGAAAATTATGTAATGGCTTTAAAAGCTTCTGATAGGCTAATTGACATAAGTCAATTGGAGGTGTACCTGTGGATGTATTTCAAGGCCTACCTTCAAACCCAGTGCCTCTTTGCTCGATATCATGGGAATATTCAAATCAGCCAAGACCTCAGAAAAACAATTGTAGACCTCCACAAGTCTGGTTCATCCTTGGGAGCAATTTCCAAAACACCTGAAGGTACCACGTTCATCTGTACAAACAATAGTACACAAGTATAAACACCATGGGACCACACAGCTGTCATACCGCTCAGGAAGGAGATGCGTTCTTTCTCCTAGTACTTTGGTGTGAAAATCAATCCCAGAACAACAGCAAAGGACCTTGTGAAGATGCTGGACGAAACAGGTACAAAAGTATCTATATCCACAGTAAATCGAGTCCTATATCGACATAACCTGAAAGGCCGCTCGGCAAGGAAGAAGCCACTGCTCCAAAACCGCCATAAAAAAAGCCAGACTACGGTTTGCAACTGCACATGGGGACAAAGATCGTACTTTTTGGACAATTATGTGGATATATTGAAGCAACAATTTAAGACATCAGTCAGGAAGTTAAAGCTTGGTCGCAAATGGGTCTTCATAATGGACAATGACCCCAAGCATACTTCAAATGTTGTGGCAAAATGGCTTAAGGACAACAAAGCGAAGGTATTGGAGTGGCCATCACAAAGCCCTGACCTCAATCACATAGAATATTTGTGGGCAGAACTGAAAAAGCGTATGAGATCAAGGAGGCCTACAAACCTGACTCAGTTACACCAGTTCTGTCAGGCGGAATGGCCCAAAATTCACCCAACTTATTGTGGGAAGCTTGTGGAAGTCTACCCGAAACGTTTGACCCAAGATAAACCATTTAAAGGCAACAATACCAAAAATTAATTGAGTGTATGTAAACTTCTGACCCACTGGGAATGTGATGAAAGAAATAAAAGCTGAAATAAAATCACTCTACTATTATTCTGACATTTAAAATAAAGTGGTGATCCTAACTGACCTAAGACAGGGAATTTTGACTAGGATTAAATGTCAGGAATTGTGAAAAACTGAGTTTAAATGTATTTGGCTAAGGTGTATGTAAACTTCCGACTGCAACTGTGTATATATATATATATATATATATATATGTGTGTGTGTGTGTGTGTATATACAGTGGGGAGAACAAGTATTTGATACACTGCCGATTTTGCAGGTTTTCCCACTTACAAAGCATGTAGAAGTCTGTAATTTTTATCATAGGTACTCTTCAACTGTGAGTGACGGAATCTAAAACAATTTTTTTTTTGTTTTTAAGTAATTAATTTGCATTTTATTGCATGACATAAGTAGTTGATACATCAGAAAAGCAGAACTTAATATTTGGTACAGAAACCTTTGTTTGCAATTTCAGAGATATACGTTTCCTGTAGTTCTTGACCAGGTTTGCACACACTGCAGTAGGGATTTTGGCCCACTCCTCCATACAGACCTTCTCCAGATCCTTCAGGTTTCGGGTCTGTTGCTGGGCAATACGGACTTTCAGCTCCCTCCAAAGATTTTCTATTGGGTTCAGGTCTGGAGACTGGCTAGGCCACTCCAGGACCTTGAGATGCTTCTTACGGAGCCACTCCTTAGTTGCCCTGGCTGTGTGTTTCGGGTCGTTGTCATGCTGGAAGACCCAGCCACGACCCATCTTCAATGCTCTTACTGAGGGAAGGAGGTTGTTGGCCAAGATCTTGCGATACATGGCCCCATCCATCCTCCCCTCAATACGGTGCAGTCGTCCTGTCCCCTTTGCAGAAAAGCATCCCCAAAGAATGATGTTTCCACCTCCATGCTTCACGGTTGGGATGGTGTTGTACTCATCCTTCTTCTTCCTCCAAACACGGCGAGTGGAGTTTAGACCAAAAAGCTCTATTTTTGTCTCATCACACCACATGACCTTCTCCCATTCCGCCTCTGGATCATCCAGAGGGTCATTGGCAAACTTCAGACGGGCCTGGACATGCGCTGGCTTGAGCAGGGGGACCTTGCGTGCGCTGCAGGATTTTAATCCATGTCGGCGTAGTGTGTTACTAATGGTTTTCTTTGAGACTGTGGTCCCAGCTCTCTTCAGGTCATTGACCAGGTCCTGCCGTGTAGTTCTGGCTTGATCCCTCACCTTCCTCATGATCATTGATGCCCCACGAGGTGAGATCTTGCATGGTGCCCCAGACCGAGGGAGATTGACCGTCATCTTGAACTTCTTCCATTTTCTAATAATTGCGCCAACAGTTGTTGCCTTCTCACCAAGCTGCTTGCCTATTGTCCTGTAGCCCATCCCAGCCTTGTGCAGGTCTACAATTTTATCCCTGATGTCCTTACACAGCTCTCTGGTCTTGGCCATTGTGGAGAGGTTGGAGTCTGTTTGATTGAGTGTGTGGACAGGTGTCTTTTATACAGGTAACGAGTTCAAACAGGTGCAGTTAATACAGGTAATGAGTGGAGAACAGGAGGGCTTCTTAAAGAAAAACTAACAGGTCTGTGAGAGCCGGAATTCTTACTGGTTGGTAGGTGATCAAATACTTATGTCATGCAATAAAATGCAAATTAATTATTTAAAAATCATACAATGTGATTTTCTGGATTTTTGTTTTAGATTCCGTCTCTCACAGTTGAAGTGTACCTATGATAAAAATTACAGACCTCTACATGCTTTGTAAGTAGGAAAACCTGCAAAATCGGCAGTGTATCAAATACTTGTTCTCCCCACTGTATATATATATATAGTACATAGTACCTGTCAAGTTTGGACACACCTACTCATTCAAGGATTTTTCTTTATTTTTACTATTTTCTACATTGTACAGTAGAATAATAGTGAAGACATCAAAACTATAACATAACACATATGGAATCATGTAGTAACCAAAAAAAGTGTTAAACAAATCAAAATATTTTTTTCAAGTAGCCACCCTTTGCCTTGATGACAGCATTTCACACTCTCGGCATTCTCTCAACCAGCTTCATGAGGTAGTCATCTGGAATGCATTTCATTTAACAAGTGTGCCTTCTTAAAAGTTAATTTGTGGAACTATTTTGTAAAAGACCAAGTCCATATTATGGCAAGAACAGCTCAAATAAGCAAAGAAAAACGACAGTCCATCATTACTTTAAGACATGAAGGTCAGTCAATACGGAACATTTCAAGAACTTTTAAAGTTTCTTCAAGTGCAGTCGCAAAAACCATCAAGCACTATGATGAAACTGGCTCTCATGAGGACCGCCACAGGAAAGGAAGATCCAGAGTTACATCTGCTGCAGAAGATAAGTTCATTAGAGTTACCAGCCTCAGAAATTGCAGCCCAAATAAATGCTTCACCGAGTTCAAGTAACAGACACATCTCAACATCAACTGTTCAGAGGAGACTGCATGAATCAGGCCTTCATTTATTTTTAACATTTTTATTAATTTAACCTTAACTAAGTAAGTCAGAGTGATGGAACGCTGCATCAGATGACCTGGCCTCCACAATCACATGACCTCAACCCAATTGAGATGATTTGGGATGAGTTGGACAGCAGAGTGAAGGAAAAGCAGCCAATAAGTGCTCAGCATACAGTGGGGCAAAAAAGTATTTAGTCAGCCACCAATTGTGCAAGTTCTCCCACATAAAAAGATGAGAGAGGCCTGTAATTTTTATTATAGGTACACTTCAACTATGAGAGACAAAATTAGAAAAAAAAATCCAGAAAATCACATTGTAGGATTTTTAATGAATTTATTTGCAAATTATGGTGGGAAATAAGTATTTGGTCAGCTACAAACAAGCAAGATTTCTGTCTCTCACAGACCTGTAACTTCTTCTTTAAGAGGCTCCTCTATCCTCCACTCGTTACCTGTATTAATGGCACCTGTTTGAACTTGTTATCAGTATAAAAGACACCTGTCCACAACCTCAAACAGTCACACTCCAAACTCCACTATGGCCAAGACCAAAGAGCTGTCAAAGGACACCAGAAACAAAATTGTAGACCTGCACCAGGCTGGGAACACTGAATCTGCAATAGGTAAGCAGCTTGGTGTGAAGAAATCAACTGTGGGAGCAATTATTAGGAAATGGAAGACATACAAGACCACTGATAATCTCCCTCGATCTGGGGCTCCACGCAAGATCTCACCCCGTGGGGTCAAAATGATCACAAGAACAGTGAGCAAAAATCCCAGAACCACACGGGGGGACCTAGTGAATGACCTGCAGAGAGCTGGGACCAAAGTAACAAAGGCTACCATCAGTAACACACTACGCCGCCAGGGACTCAAATCCTGCAGTGCCCTGCTTAAGCCAGTACATGTCCAGGCCTGTCTGAAGTTTGCTAGAGAGCATTTGGATGATCCAGAAGAGGATTGGGAGAATGTCATATGGTCAGATGAAACCAAAATATAACTTTTTGGTAAAAACTCAACTCGTCGTGTTTGGAGGAGAAAGAATGCTGAGTTGCATCCAAAGAACACCATACCTACTGTGAAGCATGGGGGTGGAAACATCATGCTTTGGGGTTGTTTTTCTGCAAAGGGACCAGGACGACTAATCCGTGTAAAGGAAAGAATGAATGGGGCCATGTATCGTGAGATTTTGAGTGAAAACCTCCTTCCATCAGCAAGGGCATTGAAGATGAAACGTGGCTGGGTCTTTCAGCATGACAATGATCCCAAACACACCGCCCAGGCAACGAAGGAGTGGCTTCGTAAGAAGCATTTCAAGGTCCTGGAGTGGCCTAGCCAGTCTCCAGATCTCAACCCCATAGAAAATCTTTGGAGGGAGTTGAAAGTCCGTGTTGCCCAGCGACTGCCACGAAACATCACTGCTCTAGAGGAGATCTGCATGGAGGAATGGGCCAAAATACCAGCAACAGTGTGTGAAAACCTTGTGAAGACTTACAGAAAACGTTTGCCTCTGTCATTGCCAACAAAGGGTATATAACAAAGTATTGAGATAAACTTTTGTTATTGACCAAATACTTATATTCCACCATACTTTGCAAATAAATTCATTAAAAATCCTACAATGTGATTTTCTGGATTTTTTAGTTGAAGTGTACCTATGATGAAAATTACAGGCCTCTCTCATCTTTTTAAGTGGGAGAACTTGTACAATTGGTGGCTGACTAAATACTTTTTTGCCCCACTGTATGTGGGAACTCCTTCAAGACTGTTGGAAAAGCATTCCATGTGAAGCTGGTTGAGAGAATGCCAAGAGTGTGCAAAGCTGTCATCAAGGCAAAGTGTGGCTACTTTGAAGAATCTCAAATATATATATATCTTAAAAATTCTTGGTTAATGATTCCATGTGTGTTATTTCATAGTTTTGATGTCTTCACTGTTATTCTACAATGTAGAAAATAATAAAAAATAAAGAAAACCCCTTGAATGAGTAGGTGTGTCCAAACTTTTGACTGGTACTGTACATACATACAGCGGGCGAAATAAGTATTGAACACGTCACCATTTTTCTCAGTAAATATATTTCCAAAGGTGCTATTGACATGAAAGTTTCACCAGATGTTGGTAACATACGTTGGTAACATATGGTGAAATGATTGTCTTTCCACTTCCGTATTATGGCCCCAACAGTGCTCACTGGAACATTCAGAAGCTTAGAAATGCGCCTATAACCAATGCCATCATTACGTTTTGCAACAATTAGGTTGCTAATGTCTTGAGGCAGCTCTTTGCTTTTACCCATCATGAGATGTGTCTTGTGTGACACCTTGGCAATGAGACCTTTTTGTAGGCCATCAGTTGGGACTGAACCAGCTGATATTAATTTGCACTGACAGGGGGCTGGATTGCTTTTTAATTACTGATAGTTTTCAGCTGTTGTCTTGGCTTTCCATGCCTTTTTGAACCTCCCTTTCTTCATGTTTTCAATACTTTTTCCCTGTGTCATTTCACATTATTACGCATAACTTAATTTCTGAACTTATTTGTTTTGGTTTCTTTGTATGTATGGATTACATGGGTTGTTACCAACAACTGTTGTGTCAAAAGCACCTTTGGAAATATATTTACTGAGAAAAATGGTGACAATACTTATTTCACCCGCTGTATATACAATTTGTAGATTACAGATCAAAGTTTCACATATGAACATGTAAACTTATTACCTCTTGTTGCTCCTCTCTCCTGCGGAAGACCTCTGACCGGAGCTCCTCAACCTCGGCCCTTAGGGCCAGCAGATGGTACAGAGACAGAGCAGAGAGAGACGAGGAGGTGACCGCTGCCAGGGTCAGCAGCAAGGCCGGCCAGGACAGCCTCCGACTCCCAGACTCCTGCACAGAAGCAGGGCCAACACCCTCAGGATTTGGACCTGCAGACGTCATCACAGGGACCAGGCAGCCTCCTCTGTAGTCAAACAGGCTGCATGATCTGCCTTCTGAAGGGCTCTCCTCTTGGGTTAGTAACGCTGGATCTTTAGCCTTTAGTTAATGTTACTTTCTCTCCTGTCTCAGTGTCTGCAGTCTGAACACTGTACTGTAATGTTCTATAAGGAAGGGTAGAGCAGCAGCTTCCCTCCTCTGTTCCGCTCGATTAACCACACTCAGAACTTCCTGCTCTGATGACAGCCCAGGCAGATGACTCTCCCTCACTTTTTACCCGTCTACGCTCTGCCTATCCTCCCTACTCTAAACGACAAACTCTGCTCTCTCCATCCGCATTAGTCTGAAAGGGCACAGCAGGGGAGACACATCTGATCCAGATTAAAGTCTGGAAGCTTTAAAACATGTGTCAAATCATACGTAGTGTGGCGTGGAAGAGCAAAGGGTATAAAAATGACGACTCTTAGATGGCCAAGTAAAAAAGGAAGTGCAGAAATCACCCTTGCCTATTAAAAATCTGCATAGCAACACTAAACTGTGCATTACCAAAAAGTATTTGCAGCCATGTCTTTCTGGGAATGTGGAACCAGACATTTTACAGAAAAAAAACATTTGTCTAAACATTACAGACAGTTTAGCAGAATCTTGGGTTTATTCAGTTATTGCATGTTACTGTACAGAGAATAGAAAGTGAGATTGTGTACTTAGAAAATAAGAATGAATATAAAAAAATCACTAGAGTAGGGAAATGAGTGCAATGGTTGTTTCCCTAAACAGAATGGATGAACAGTATAAATTCAGTTAATGAAAAAAGATACAGAGCTCTCAACTACAATATCCATAAGCCACCAGTTCATCATCATCATGCATTTAGTGCTTCAACATATCAGTATGTTAACATATGAACACTTCAGTACATCAATAATACCCATGCCTCCTTCTCTTCTCATGCATATCATTGTCAGCTTTCACTCCATTCTGAGAAACATTAACAATCGAATAGCTGTACAGTGCAAACATGTAGAATAGCAATTGCTTTGAGACAAAACATTCAGTTCGATATTAAATTATTTGTTTAACAATGGGACCTCGTCGTGGTTAGTAATTGGGCAGGGCCGAAGATTCTATCAGCAAATTATTTCAAAAACTATCCCGCACCCATCATTCGATCAACAACTTTGGTGGGAGTCAGGGCCAATTCAGAAATGTTCTGATTGTGACAGCACAGGACACACTCACACACTTTAATATGGCAGCAAGCCAGTCAGTTCCTGCCATTGCCAAAATATGTCTCAGAGAGGGTGGACTGGTACTATAAGGTCTACAAACACAAATGCATCAACACACACACTCAGTAAAAGTGTTTGGCCATCATACACACACAACAAGCCAACCACTGCAAACAAAGCATGCACCCCTTGTTTGGTTACAAAACATCCCACTGTATAATGCTGGGGATCTCACACTGTACAGAGCTTCTCTTCATGGAAAGCACACAGGTCAACTGCACATTCCGAAAGTAGCAGCCTATATACTGTAAAATAAGTGTGCTATATCAAAGTTAAAACAGTTAAAAACAGAAATGTCACAGACACTGAGACCGTTTCATCTCACTGTGATGGAAAGAGTTTAGTCTGAAGTTAGATTCTAGAGCCAGCATGTCTGCTGATGCTGAGTGTGTGTCTGTTTGGTGTGTCAGAATTGCTTTGATACAGTAGAACTGCACTGCAGCACTGAGACTGAGGGCACAGCGTAGCAAAACGTTTTCTTTTGTTTGGTGCCTAATGAACAGGATCCAGTACAATAAGAGTTTCTGTTCATCACAAGCACACCTGTTTCAACTAATCATCAAGCCCTCAATGAGGTGTTTTTCCAGGGCTACAACACAAATGTGTACTGTTGAGGGTACGCGAGGACCAGGGTTGGAAAGCACTGGTCCAGCTCACCTTCAGGCCCTGGAAAGGTTCATTAGCTCGTTAAAACGCTCCAAGAGGGTAAAGCCATTTCTCCATAAGACCCATGGGGTGAGATGAGACTAGCCTACTTGGCAGTACAATTATGTCGAGAAGAATAGATTAATACAAATAATAATACAATTTAGTCCCACTCAAGTCTCACGGCAATAACACAGGGATCAGAATTGAATCATCACACACCTAACACACTCTCTATCCCACCGAAGCCTGTGTGTACCTGGCTCACAGGAAGTATAAAGTAGAGCCAGCCTTTTTTTCCCAGGCCATGGTATTTGGGAGTGTCCTTTGGTTTTTAATAGTGTGCAGTGTTCAGAACATTGCACATACAGTTGAAGTCGGAAGTTTACATACACCATAGCAAAATACATTTAAACTCAGTTTTTCATAATTCCTGACATTTAATCCTAGTAAAAATTCCCTGTCTTAGGTCAGTTAGGATCACCACTTTATTTTAAGAATGTGAAATGTCAGAATAATAGTAGAGAATTCTTTTTTTCAGCTTTTATTTATTTCATTACATTCCCAGTGGGTCAGAAGTTTGCATACACTCAATTAGTATTTGGTAGCATTGCCTTTAAACTGTTTAACTTGGGTCAAACATTTCAGGTAGCCTTCCACAAGCTTCCAACAATAAGTTGGGTGAATTTCGGCCCATTCCACAACATGTTGCTTCAACCCCCATGCTACAGGGTTGGGATGGGGTTCTTCAGCTTGCAAGCGTCCCCCTTTTTCCTCCAAACATAATGATGGTCATTATGGCCAAACAGTTATATTTTTTTTTCATCAGACCAGAAAAAAAGTACAATCTTTGTCCCCACGTGTAGTTGCAAACCGTAGTCTGGCTTTTTATGGCCGTTTTGGAGCAGTGGCTTCTTCCTTGCTGAGCTGCCTTTCAGGTTATGTCGATATAGGACTCGTTTTACTGTGGATATAGATACTTTTGTACCCGTTTCCTCCAGCATCTTCACAAGGTCCTTTGCTCCCAAGGATGAACCAGACTTGTGGAGGTATACAATTGTTTTTCTGAGGTCTTGGCTTAAATTATGTCAATTAGCCTATCAGAAGCTTCTAAAGCCATCACATTATTTTCTGGAATTTTCCAAGCTGTTTAAAGGCACAGTCAACTTAGTGTATGTAAACTTCTGACCCACTGGAATTGTGATATAGTGAATTATAAGTGAAATAATCTGTCTGTAAACAATTGTTGGAAGAATTACTTCTGTCATGCACAAAGTAACGTCCTAACCGACTTGCCAAAACTATAGTTTGTTAACATGAAATCTGTGGAGTGGTTGAAAAATGAGTTTTAATGACTTCAACCTAAGTGTATGTAAACTTCCGACTTCAACTGTAGATGTGTATTGTACAGACAGACACAGCTCACATCATAATCTGGAGTCCAACTGAAAGCCCTGGTGTTGCCGACCAAGATAAAGAGTCATGGGTAAACTATGCAAAGTCGACAAACAGTTCCAGCCACATCTGCGTTTATATTTATTACCAGAGAATATAAGAACGGGACCTGTGCAACAAATTAAAATAATCTGGGGATTTATAACAGTTGTGAAACATTCAGTGAAACTCCCAGGTTGTGCATGCAGCTTTTCAAAAGGTGCCATATAGGGTGTATCCTACTGGTTATCTACAGGCTGATACGAATGTGATTTTATATAATGAAACTATGAAGCCTTTAAGAGCCTCACACTTAACTTTAAACAGCATGTCATGAAATAGCATAGTAGATTATATATTTAAAAGAAATGCCATGACATTGGGTCTTACATCCTTACAACAGGCAAAACTGTTATTGTATTACTGAAAAGCTCTTATTAGTCAATCATGTCTTATTGATTTACTGAAATTCTATGATGTTCTTTTTAAAAACTGTGGTTGTGTTGAGTCTGACAGTATAAACATGGTTGTGTGTATGGTGTGGAAGCCATTCAAAGAAGGCCATTAGTACATATTCACCCATGCATTCCTAAAAGTACTCCCCCCATTGTTTGATCTGACACAATTACACCAATGGAATAAGAAGATAATAAAAACCAAACCCACAAAAAAAAGCGTAGAAATGTACATTCTCTCCAACCTGACCCTAGTAGCTGAGCCCAGTTCAGTTACTCCTGTTCATTCGAATGGAAGAGTCAATACCCACTGTCCTGTCTCGTATTAGAATACTAACTCCATGATCCAGCCAAGAAACAACCCATAATCCCACTATAGGTACTTCAAGTAGATCATAAAGAACTGGACAGGTATAAGCAATATGCTAGTGGTTGGCTGCACCTTGCCCTAGCTTTTTCCCATAATGCTTATTAGACTTATTCAATCGTTTCCGATCTACACAAGTGCCTAGGAAGTATGGACCGTTTTCTCTAGACCAGACACAAAGTCTTTCTCCCTCCCCTCTAGACTAGATGATGGTGACGCTGGCAGTGGACTGGACGCTCTCCTCGTGGGCGTGGCTCTTCATCAGGTCCCTGACAAACTGCTCCAGGGCGGCGAAGTAGCCCTGGCACTGCCACGTGTCGTTGTGCGTGCCCTCTGGGAAGATGGCCAGCCGTTTAGTCCGTGCCGGGGACAGCTCGTACAGCTGCTTCATCATGATTGGCGGGATGAGCTGATCTGACAGGCCCGACACGAACAGCGAGGGCATCCGGCACAGCGCCACCTGTCTGTAGGACAGGAACTGGTTCCGGTAGCACAATAGGGGCAGTAGCCTCATGGGTAAGAAGGAGAAGAGCGTGGCGGCCATGTGGGGGATGCTGAGGAAGGTGTTCTCCACCACGATGGCCGCCACGCGGTGAGGGTTGGCTGAGGCCAGGCGCACTGCCACAGCTCCCCCCAGAGAGCGGCCGAACAGCATCACCTTGGTCTTGTCTAGGTCGGGCCGGGTCATCACGTAGTCCAGCGTGGCCTGGGCGTCCAGGTACAGACCATCCTCACTGGGCTCACCCTCGCTCTTCCCATACCCCCGGTAGTCCACCAGCACCACATTGGCCTTCAGGTTCACCAGCATCAGCAGCGCGTTGGGCACCCGGTGCCCGATGTTGCCTGCATTCCCGTGGAAATAGAGGATGGTTGGTGGGGCCGTGGAGGAGGAGGGGTTAGATGCGTTGCTGGGAGTGACCCCAGGGTTGCCCAGGCTGTCTCCGCCGGTGTAGCGGAGCAGGATAAGGTTGAGGCGCACGCCATCCTTGGTGCGGATGTAGATGTTCTCATGGGGGATGCCTGTGGGCATGGGCACGTAAAGGCGGGAGGAGGAGGGCTGGTCGGGGAAGTAGAGCAGCACGTCCTGGAACTTGTAAAGGATGCCAGCCACTGAGGCCAGGATGAGAGCCAGGAGGAAGAAGCCTCCATAGAGGTGGAAGGTGAGGATGAGGGCCAGGAGGGAGATACGACAGGCACCCCAGGACCAGGAGGCCAAGGCAAGGGCACTGCGCTCCACAGAGCCCCACAGCCTCCACGGCTTCTCCATTGCACAGAGGACACACACAGGATCACACCACCACCACACACACTCTGTGCAGAGAGAGAGAGAGAGAGAGAGAGAGAGAGAGAGAGAGAGAGGATTGGGGGAGAAAGGGAGTGGGGGAGAAGAGATTGAAAGTTGTGACTCTTGCACTGGACTAGACGACACCACTTGAGATTCCTCACCTCCTCTCAGAATTTACAGCTCAGCCAGCTTACCACAGGCGGTAACAAGTCCTTAAATAAATAATGTACACCTTAGAGATGAGACAGACACCAGCGGAGCCACACACACAAAAAAAAATGACATAACCACTATCAATCAGCCGATGTGCTGCCTGGCCTCAATGTTAAAGTAAGCGTGTCTTTGGTATAGCTCCAGTCTCAGTTGTGGTTAAACTGGTTGTCAGCTTTTCGCCCTTGGGTCATTGACATTGGACATTGGACTATATGAGATCAGAGAGTACTTTCCCCGCATCATTCCACTGTTTGGCCTTAATCTGCCAGGCCATTAAACGGATTAGAACCAAACGCCTCAGTTACACAATACCTAGTTGTTACTGCGAATCAGCACCACTGGGAATTGTTTGGCAAACACGAGACAGGTCTTTCACTATACAAAATATGGTATGGTTGGATCTAACGCACATCGGAATAAATAATTGGAATATCACAGATTTGCTGATAAATTCCCATGTCACATAAGAGATGGTGTTTTAGAGCTGAAAACACTCGAGGCATGACATGCCAACCTGTCAAATGGATCAAATAAGGAATGCAGCTTTGTCAAAATCATTGTCAGATAAGTTGTAAACATAAACAACTCATGACATGTAGTTGTCAACAACAAAGACCATTTGAACAATTAATTAACTATTTACTACACTGTAAGTTAACTTGAAAAGTGGTGGCTAGCGGTAACCAGGCAGTGCATGAAGAAACGTTAGCTACCTAACTATGTAAAAGTCGACAAGTTAGCAAATGTGTATGCACCGAAATGTTACCTAGCAAGCAAGCAAGCAAGCGTGCAGCTCATCTCTGTGTTAAGATCGATTTGCAATTCACATTGGAAAATGCCAGTTATCTAGCCTCATCATTAGCCACCTTGTTGTTGGCTAGCAAGCTAGCAACAACTTGGCACGTATCGTTAGCTACATACTTACCTCTCTCTCATAATTTTTCGATTCAACTGCATGCAGAGAGATAAACAAATTGCACAGTAAACGCAGTCACTGTCATTCGGTCCAGAAGCTCACATAAAATGTATATTCAGAAAGGAGCAGCTAGAAAGAAACAATCCGACAGACAAGCTAATGCAGTTAGTTAGCTACTTCCTGGGGAGTATTTTTTCCTTCGTGTCACTTTGAGAAAGTCCGTGTAGAACGTGGCAAACAAAAAACAAGGTTCCACATTCATTTAAACGTGCAAATAACTGCTGTATTCCGCTGGTCTCCACTAGATGGTAATGTGTGAATATGGCTTTGAATGGCCAAGGCCCACCGAGGGATGCAAAACTGGAGCATCCCACACTACTCCATGGCCCATTGTAACAGGCATAAGAAGAATAACTGAGCGGGCATGTAGGGCATGTATTTAGAAAAATGCAAAACCCCTCAATTATGAAAAAGTTAGTGATAACCTCTGTTCAGTGATTATTGTCATAAAACATTGTAGAAATACTGTAGTACTATCAGCTGCAAGGTTGAGAAACATTTAAAATAGCTAGTGACTGATGGTAAAGCAAAATCATGGGACCCCCCATGGATGTTGAGAATATTTTAAGCAGATTGTGTCAGCTCTAAAAGGTTGTCGGAATATCTCATGATATAACAGCATACATCATGAGCACTTTATTTCCCACTCCACCACAAAAACCACTGACAAAGGTCCACTGAGGAAATACGATAGGGTCGCGGTGTGTGTGTTTAACGACAGATGGCACATACTATACAAACAAAAACAAACATGTAGCTGCACGGTTACGTCAGCACGCATTTGAGTACACAAATAGAGGTGTCATACACATCGTATCAATTTCTATCCAACATAATTATTCAAAATAATGGTGATGGGTAAGAAATAGCACAGTGCTGTTTACTGCTGACATCAATTGCTGCATCTCCCGACTCCCACCCCAGTGACCTTGTAATGAATAAACTGCATCCGCAAAGCACACACATCCCACCCCATATTCTGCTGTTCAACAAGAACACTATCAAGAGTGGTGTGTTCTGGTGTGTTTAATGTTACTAACATGTCCTACTCCGCAGGCTGACCTTGCTAGGAAGGAACAGACAGACAGACAGACAGATGATGTGTAGAGACTGAGACACAGCTCTTGACCACTCTGCTCCTCAGTCCTTCAACCTGATTCACAGATTTAACTCACAGCAGACTCCTTGAGAAGGAGAGTTGGGTTTCTCTGAATCTTGTAAGACAAATGTAATAGAATTTGAGATAGAAAGAGAGAGATGTAAGGTATATGATTTAGTAAATTAATAAAACAGGTCAATAAGATCTGTTTATCAAAGTACATAAGTTCAATAACATGTGACATTGTTGATACTGAGGTGTGTGAAGAGCATGATACCATATAGTCATAGAAGTCAATCATAGAGAGACAGACAATCTCCCCTGCCAACAAGATTCCCTGATGTCGTTCACGCTCAGTAGGCCACAGCTGTGTCTAAGAGGTGGGGTCACCAGAGGTCAGGAGCTGTCCCTCCAGGATGACAGCTAGGAGGTCAAGGATCAGTGTTCACAGCAACATTAACTTCTTGGAAAAGGTGTATCTGTTCATGTCCACATTACTCTATTGAAAGTCCTTTATCCACAGGACTGAAAGACAGTCTCATGTCTAGATTGTTTACTGAAATGGACTAGTGGGAAGAGCTTAGCTGCTTGATGTGTGTTTTGCTCGATCGGCATCAAGAGTATAGTACAGCTGGATCCAAGCACATCTTCACTTCTGTCAATGGGTAATTTGTAAGCAATAAAGATATATTCAAGACAGCCCCCACGGTAAGGCAAAGAAAAGTTTATTAGCATGAATAAGCCAACAATACAACATAAATGCATATAAGGGCTCACCCAATCCCACACACACACACACACACACAAGTGTGTGCAGGCTTGCACACGCACGCATGCATTTGCATGCATGCATGCTCAAGCGCATTCATGCACAACACACACGTTTGTCTTGGGTTATAGGAGACTGACATTGTGTTGGGTGCAGCTTATAAGAGATTGACCACTGGCAAGTTCACTTTCTCTACCTACGACTCAATTACCTTAGACATGCCAGTCAAAACACCTATTATACGTACGCCTGCACACACACACACACAAAAACACACACACACACACACACACACACACACACACACACTATTCTGGGCACTTTACCCAATCCCACGACTCAATTACTTTAGATGTGGCAGCAGTCTAAACAGCCGGCGGCCCCCTGCTCAATAACAGTTAATATAACAGAGGCACTGGGACGGGCTGGCTGGGGATATGATAGCATCACGCCAAGAGACACTTGTCATTCACCTCACGTCACTCACAATACACGCCCAACGGCCCCAAAGGAGTGCTTGGACCATACAGTAGGACGCAACGACTGAGATAAAATGCCAGCCCCTTGGAGTGAAAAATACTTCAAGCAAAGACGTACTCTCTATTTCTTAAGTAATGGAATGAGCTTAGCATCTCCTCTATCCATTTTGTCATACACATCACACAATTTTGCCTTCAATGTTATGGTATGTTGAATATGGTGTCATTAATGTGATACTGCCCAGCCATAGTTGTCATATTCAAGGTGACAGATTTGGAGTCTGTGACTATAGTACAGTAGACGAGTGGTCACCTTGGAGACAAGCTAGACAGTGAGTCAGAGAGTACAGCTATAGAAACAACTCAGTTAGAAATATCATCCACTACTGCCCACACCTAGCCCCAGGCCCCAGTGTGTCTGTGTGAGACAACCTGCAGAGGATGACACAGAACTCACCTGACAGAGACATCAGAGCGGTAAAGTGCTTCCTCTATTTTCTCCCTAATACCCCAGATTCATAATTAACAGGCCAGAAGCTGCTGCTCTACTCTGCTCTGATGTCTCTGTTCTCAACACCAATCACTGAGGGCTAACGCCAGTGTGTACAGTATAGTGAGGGCCTAATAGCTAAGAGTAATGGCTGGTCCTATCTGTGCCCACTAGGCTGCTCCACGCCATGCCTGCCAGGAATAAATTGGGTGGAAATTGCTGCATGTCTCAGGCGGCAATTAGAGGGCCTCCTGTGGCGTAGAGGCAGACATTAACTAATAAAGGCTACATTTCCCTTGCAAATGAGCATCCCAGCATCCAGCTCTCTCTCTCTCGCCCGCCTCACACGCCAGAGCAGATGAATGTATATCATTGCCTTAACCCGAGGAAGGGGGAAGGGGGGGGGGGCATGGGTGACCTCGAGGTAGATAAAAGGGATGCCTCAAACCGAACCTTTAAAGTAATCTGAAGAATAACATAGAACGTCTAAGTCACAGCACACTACACTCTCTGTGTGATCCATACACAGCACCATCATCATCATCTCTGTCTGACTAAATCCTCTCTGTGTTACTGTAACTTCACCTGATTGTAACTTAGGTGATGGGCTAATGTGGTAATAGCCCAATGCTGAAAATGCGTCACCACAGGTAGGCGGTGGGACAAAGCATCGTATCTGCTTTAGTTTTTTATTTGTAATAAATCAGCAAAAATGTCTAAAAACGTGTTTTTCCTCTGTCATTATGGGTTATTGTGTGTAGATTGATGAGAGAAAAAAAAACGATTTAATCAATTTTAGAATAAGGCTGTAACCTAACAAAATGTGGAAAAAGTAAAGGGGTCTGAATACTTTCTGAAGGCACTGTAATGCCCAACTTTACTTAGAACGCAGCAACCATAGAAATGTAACTAGCTAGCTAAAACAAGTAGACCTGCTGCTAGCTAGCAGGAGCAGATAGCTTTATCACTAGCATGACATTTCGGGAGAGGGAGCTTTAGCTATCATTATTCCAAGTAATAATTTAAGACTACAAAAATCTATAGGACAAGCCTCTTTTCTTTGTGGGTTTTGTCTTACAGTCTACACTGTCTAGTGCATTTTAGATTTGAAGAATACTGTACACATGCTTCTTAGAGCATCTCGAAACCTAAACTCAATAAAGAATCAGTTTCACAAGGTGAAAAACAGATTATGTTTTAAGTATAGTAACATGCAGTGATGAGAATTATATTGTCCCTGTCAGGAGCCCAGGCTTTTGTCATAGATGGTAGAATTCTCGTCTCTGGAATTCTCCACTCCTGCTCCCTCTGGACTGATCCTCAACACCCCTCTTCCCCCCACCTCCCCACCTGGGCTGGCTTTCACCAGCAACCAAGTGAAGAGAGAGCTGGAGAGACTACATCAGTGGAAAGCGGCGGGCCCTGATGGCATCAGCCCAAGGGTGCTTAGGGTCTGAGCTGACCAACTGTGTGGAATACTTCAGCGTCACTTCAAACTTAGCCTGAGCCTAGAAAGGGTCCCTGTGCTGTGGAAAACATCCTGCCTCGTCCCAGTGCCCAAGAAGGCACACACCACTGTCCTGAATGACTTCAGACCTGTAGCGGTAACATCCCACATCATGAAGACCCTGGAAAGGTTAGTCCTCGCTCACCTCAGACCCCTGGTGTGTACATCACTGGACCCCCTGCAGTTCGCATACCAGCGCAACATCGGGGTGGATGATGCAATCATATACCTTCAGCAGAGGGCCTACTCTCACCTGGACAACGTAGGTTGCACTGTGAGGGTTATGTTTTTTGACTTCTCCAGTGCCTTCAATACCATTCAGCCCCTGCAACTGGGTGAGAAGATGAAGAGGATGAAAGTGGAAGCACCCTTAGTCTCCTGGGTCACGGACTACCTGACCGGTAGGCCACAATTTGTGCGACTACAGAGCTGTGTGTCAGAACGGGCAGTGAGCAACATAGGGCCCCCCCAGGGAACGGTCCTGTCCCCCTTCCTGTTCACACTCAACACCTCGGACTTCAGATATAACTCTGAAACATGCCACCTACAGAAGTTCTCGGATGACTCCGCAATTGTAGGGTGCATCAGGGGTGGGCAGGAGGAGGAGTACAGGAGCACAATCAGTGACTTTGTGTTGTGGTGTGAGAAGAACCACCTTCAGCTCAACATCAGCAAAACAAAGGAGATGGTGGTGGACTTCAGGAGAACCAAGGCACAACTGACTGCAGTCCCTATACAGGGGATGGATGTGGAAATGGTTGGGTCATACAAGTTCCTGGGAGTCCATATGGACAACAGGCTGGAATGGGCTGGTAACACCGGGGCCCTGTACAAAAAGGGCCAGAGCCGACTCTACTTTCTGAGGAGGCTCAGGTCCTTCAACGTGTGCAGTAAACTACTGCATACCTTCTACCAGTCTGTGGTGGCCAGTGCCATCTTTTTTGCAGTGGTGTGCTGGGGAGCCAATATAAAAGCTGGTGATGCTTCTCGGGAAAATAAGCTGATCAGGAAGGCTAGCTCTGTCCTGGGGATGAGCCTTGACACTCTAGAGGAGGTGGCGGAGAGACGGATCCTGGCCAAACTGCTGGCCCTCATGGACAACGTCACCCGCCCTCTGCATGCCATGGTTATGACGCAGAGGAGCACCTTCAGTGACAGACTGATCCCACCACGGTGTGCCAGAGAGCGCTACAGGAGGTCCTTCCTGCCGGCGGCTATTAGACTATATAATGCCTCACCAGGGTGCCGTGCTGTCGGCAACACAGACCTGGAACTGTTGGGGTGTTAGGACCTAGTTTAACATTTATGCATCCATCCGTGAGTAACTCTGGTCCGTAATCACTCATTCAATCAGGACTTATTTATTCATTCAGGTCTGTATATACATACTCATGTACAGTTGTTATATCATATCACGTGAAATATTGCAAGTAATTCTTGGACTTAACTTACGTAGTCATTCACTCAGGAATGCATATTAGTATCCTGTCAGTTGTATATTTTTTCATTGCTTTTAGTATATCGAATCTGTAATTAAACCCTGCGCACTAAGGACTGTATTTTAAGGGAATTACTATTATTACCCCAATTATATCATACACACATTTAGCTATTTAAGTATCTCTTCCTGTCATTTACCTGTACAGTTTATGTAACCATGCAAGTATTCACTTACCTGTAAATATAACTGTATATTTACCTGTACAGCTAATTTAACCATGCAAAATATTCACGTACCTGTTCATTTAACCAGTCTGTCTATTAAGTAAACTATTATTACCCTCACTCATATCATATGCATTTTTAGCTACTGAAGTATTTCTCTGCCATCGACCTGTATAGTATAGTTAACCATCCAACATCCACCAATGTATAGTGTACATATTCAGCCAACCACCCATACTATGCAATGTCTTTTTATAGCATTTTTGCACTCCAGACTTCTTGTATTTCTATACTTTTTCATACTGCCGCTCTATGTACAGCAGGTGAAATAAGTATTGAACACGTCACCATTTTTCTCAGTAAGTATATTTCCAAAGATGCTATTGACATGAAATTTTCACCAGATGTTGGTAACAACCCAAGTAATCCATACAGAAACCAAAACAAATAAGTTCAGAAATTAAGTTATGTGTAATAATGTGAAATGACACAGGGAATACTATTAAATACTTATTTGTTTTGGTTTCTTTGTGTGTATGGATTACTTGGGTTGTTACCAACATCTGGTGAAAATGTCATGTCAATAGCACCTTTGGAAATATATTTACAGAGAAAAATGGTGATGTGTTCAATACTTATTTCACCCGCTGTATCATGTATCTGTCTTTTGTGTATTTTCGTTCTGGCATTTTGCACCTGCCCTATGTTTTGTTGTAGCTGCTTGACAAAGAAATGTCCCCCTTGGGGATCAATAAAGTATCTATCTATCTATCTATCTATCTATCTATCTATCTATCTATCTATCTATCTATCTATCTATCTATCTATCTATCTATCTATCTATCTATCTATCTATCTATCTATCTATCTATCTATCTATCTATCTATCTATCTATCTATCTATCTATCTATCTATCTATCTATCTATCTATCTATCTATCTATCTATCTATCTATCTATCTATCTATCTATCTATCTATCTATCTATCTATCTATCTATCGATCTATCTAACTATCTATCTATCTATCTATCTAACTATCTAAAGATTGCATTCCGCTAAGGCACTTCTCTCTCGCAACATCAGTTGGCTACATTAGTGACCAGGGTGGGATTCTTTCGATACACCTATGGGGCCTGGGTACACAAATGCTCCTAGAGAGGGGGAATACTGAAGCATGTGTTGATGCCAGTTCTACTGTCTCCATCAGAGGCTCAGACTTTTGGCATACAATGCATTCGTAGTATTCGGACCCCTTGACTTTTCCACATTTTGTTACAATACAGCCTTATTCTAAAAAATGTCTCACCAATCTACACCTAATACCCATAATGAAAAAGCAAAAAAAAGGTTTATATATGTTTTAGCGAATAATAATTTAAAAAAACAACGTAAATATCACATTTACATAAGTATTCAGACCCTTTACTCAGTACTTTATTGAAGCACATTTGGCAACGATTACAGCCTTGAGTCTTCTTGGGTATGACACTAGAAGTTTGGCACACTTATATTTGGGAGTTTCTCATTCTTCTCTGCAGATCCTCTCAAGCTCTGTCAGGTTGTATGGGGAGCATTTTCAGGTCTCTCCAGAGATGTTCGATCGGGTTCAAGTCCGAGCTCTGGCTGGGCCACTCAATGGCATTCAGAGACTGAGCGCTCTGGAACAGGTTTTCATCAAGGATCTCTGTACTTTGCTCAGTTCATATTTCCCTTGATCCTGACTCGTCTCCCAGTCCCTGCCGCTGAAAAACATCCCCACAGCATGATGCTGCCACCACCATGCTTCACCGTAGGGATGGTGCCAGGTTTCGTCCAGATGTGACGCTTGGCATTCAAGTTCAATCTTGGTTTCATCAGACCAGAGAATCTTGTTTCACATGGTCTGAGAGTCCTTTAGGTACCTTTTGGCAAACTCCAAGCAGGCTGTCAATTGCCTTTTACTGAGGAGTGGCTTCCATCTGGTCACTCTACCATAAAGGCCTCATTGGTGGAGTGCTGCAGAGATGGTTGTCCTTCTGGAAGTTTCTCCCATCTCCACAGAGGAACTCTGGAGTGTGTCTGTGTGTTTCGACTTTGTGGCTTGGTTTTTGCTCTGACATGCACTGTCAACTGTGGGACCTTGTATGTGTGCCTTTCTAAATCATGTCCAATCAATTGAATTTACCACAGGTGGACTCCAATCAAGTTGTAGAAACATCTCAAGGATTATCTTTTTATTTTATTTAACCTTTATTTAACTAGGCAAGTCAGTTAAGAACAAATTCTTATTTACAATGACAGCCTACCTACAGGGTCAGCCCCTGGAGCAAATTAGGGTTAAGTGCCTTGCTCTAGAACACATCGACAGGTTTTTCACCTTGTTGGGTCGGGTATTCGAACCAGCGACCTTTCGGTTACTGGCCCAACACTCTAACCACTAGGTTACCTGCCACTCTGTAACAGGATGCACCTGAGATCAATTTCGAGGCTCATAAGAAAGTGTCTGAAAACTTATGTAAATAAGGTATTTCTATTTAAAATATATATACACATTTAAAAAAAAATAATAATCTAAAACCTGTTTACGCTTTATCATTATGGGTAAAAGTCAAGGGGTCTGAATATTTCCCGAACTGCACTTTTCTCTATACAGTGCATTCGTAAAGTTTTCAGACCCCTTGACTTTTCCCACATTGTGTTACGTATATACGCATGAAACGTGTCACACTCAGTCATAGCTAGTAGTAGAATAATGGATTGGCAATAATTTGGCACCGTCAACTTTTAGAAGGTTAGTAGGAAAGTTAGCCTAATCATTTAAACCACATATATTCACATTCACTGAACATTTAGTATTTGAAACTCAAACATTAATTTCATAATTCTAGATAGCTGTGGTCTGTATTTCAAGGTACAGTATATGTGTATGTAGGATATGCCGTGTGGGCTAATATGCATATGCAGCTGTAGTTTTTTAACATCCATCCTAGCAGACACACACACATCTTTCTATCTACATGCTTTTGTTCGGGTTTCTATGCCAATTATATGATTGAATGTTTCTTCAAGTCTGCAGCTAGTTACTTGAAATGAGACATACAGTATAACCATGCTAAAACATGATTCAAAAATGGAATTCTCTGACAGATTGCTAGCTAATGAAACACTAGCTTCCGGAGCAAGCAAATTGCCATTTACAGTAGCTGGCTAGGTTAGTCAAACTGTCAACTGTTTCAATGAATTGGATAAGTGGTCAATGGAGTTACCTAATCATAAGTAAGGCTATGTTTACACCTTAGATACAGTGGGGAGAACAAGTATTTGATACACTGCCGATTTTGCAGGTTTTCCTACTTACAAAGCATGTAGAGGTCTGTAATTTTTATCATAGGTACACTTCAACTGTGAGAGATGGAATCTAAAACAAAAATCCAGAAAATCACATTGTATGATTTTTAAGTAATTAATTTGCATTTTATTGCATGACATAAGTATTTGATACATCAGAAAAGCAGAACTTAATATTTGGTACAATTAATATTTGGTGTAACTACAGAGATCATACATTTCCTGTAGTTCTATACCAGGTTTGCACACACTGCAGCAGGGATTTTGGCCCACTCCTCCATACAGATCCTTCAGGTTTCGGGGCTGTCGCTGGGCAATACGGATTTACAGCTCCCTCCAAAGATTTTCTATTGGGTTCAGGTCTGGAGACTGGCTAGGCCACTCCAGGACCTTGAGATGCTTCTTACTGGCTGTGTGTTTCGGGCCGTTGTCATACTGGAAGACCCAGCCACGACCCATCTTCAATGCTCTTACTGAGGGAAGGAGGTTGTTGGCCAAGATCTCGCAATACATGGCCCCATCCATCCTCCCCTCAATACAGTGCAGTCGTCCTGTCCCCTTTGCAGAAAAGCATCCCCAAAGAATTATGTTTCCACCTCCATGCTTCACGGTTGGGATGGTGTTCTTGGGGTTGTACTCATCCTTCTTCTTCCTCCAAACACGGCGAGTGGAGTTTAGACCAAAAAGATATATTTTTGTCTCAACAGACCACATGACCTTCTCCCATTCCTCCTCTGGATCATCCAGATGGTCATTGGCAAACTTCAGACGGGCCTGGACATGCGCTGGCTTGAGCAGGGGGACCTTGCGTGCGCTGCAGGATTTTAATCCATGACGGCATAGTGTGTTACTAATGGTTTTCTTTGAGACTGTGGTCCCAGCTCTCTTCAGGTCATTGACCAGGTCCTGCCGTGTAGTTCTGGGCTGATCCCTCACCTTCCTCATGATCATTGATGCCCCACGAGGTGAGATCTTGCATGGTGCCCTAGACCGAGGGAGATTGACCGTCATCTTGAACTTCTTCCATTTTCTAATAATTGCGCCAACAGTTTTTGCCTTCTCACCAAGCTGCTTGCCTATTGTCCTGTAGCCCATCCCAGCCTTGTGCAGGTCTATAATTTTATCCCTGATGTCCTTACACAGCTCTCTGGTCTTGGCCATTGTGGAGAGGTTGGAGTCTGTTTGATTGAGTGTGTGGACAGGTGTCTTTTATACAGGTAAAAAGTTCAAACAGGTGCAGTTAATACAGGTAATGAGTGGAGAACAGGAGGGCTTCTTAAAGAAAAACTAACAGCTCTGTGAGAGCCGGAATTCTTACTGGTTGGTAGGTGATCAAATACTTATGTCATGCAATAAAATGCAAATTAATTATTTAAAAATCATACAATGTGATTTTCTGGACTTTTAGATTCCGCCTCTCACAGTTGAAGAGTACCTATGATAAAAATTACAGACCTCTACATGCTTTGTAAGTAGGAAAACCTGCAAAATCGGCAGTGTATCAAATACTTGTTCTCCCCACTGTAGAAGCAGGCCATTGGCTTGGTGTATGTAGGGTAGTTCTGATTGGTTCCAAGTTTAGTATTTCGGAACATTTGCCTGAGCAGACAGTGTTTAAATGTACTTTTTCACGTTTTTCATATTCGGCCCATTACCTAAACAATATGGAATTCACAAGAGCATGCATGTGTGGTCTGGTCCTTTTCTGTCACTAAACATCTTGGACTCATTCCCACTCTCGTCTGGACTGGAGCCTAGCTTTGTTTACATCCCCAAGCATCATTATCAATTTCACCATCACAGTTGTTGTCATTACCTTCATCATCATTATCATCTCTTTACTCCCACGGACTCCTCTGAAAGGGCATTAGAGATGACCTTGTTACACGTTGACCTTTAGAGTCGTGATCGCTCCGATGCTCTGTAGTCCACACTAGAGTTTAGGATGTTTATTAAAGGGTAGGATATTCTCCTTTTGTGTATGGTAATGTTTTGTGATATTCTCTTTTTGAAGGGCACACTCAGTGTGCTAAGGGCATTGTTAATTACCGTGTGGACAGTGGACTCTGTGGAGAATTATACTCCCTCCACAGAGGGTATTTGGAGGATACAATACTTGAAGGGCACACATTCATTTTGTGACGGGCACACTCACTCACTTTATGAAAGGTATGCACTTTGTGAAAAATCCATACACTTTTGTAAAATCCATACTGCTTTTAGGGTATACTGTACTTATGATTAGTTGTATGTTACGAAGTTCACACTTTCATTCTGTATAGCATAATCCCTGTGTGTGTGGGTGGGATGGTAGTATCATACAATGTACAGTCTATTGTAATGTAAAGGGAAGATACAGATGAGGACACTGTGGCCATGGCCCAAATCTGTCTTGCCTAATACTTATTAAAACTACAGTACATACTGTGTACTAATCATACTACATACTATTTTGAACGTACTGTTTAGTAAAAACAAATGCAGTAAGCAGCACATATCAACATACTAGGCTTAACTATACTTAGAACGTGTTATCTAATGCCCAATTGCATTGATTCCCACCATTCGTTCATTTTGGTACAATGCATCACCTTCTCTGTCTCTGATTATCAGCTGTTGTCAAACACACATGGGTCTGGAAATACAATTCTCTTCCTCAATAGTGTGCAGCGAATTCTACTAGATGAAAAACCTAAATTAGTATGACATCCTGGCATTAAACATGCACTATGCAGAAATCGCTCCGCCATTTCCTGGTTGCTAAAATTTGAATAGTTTGCCTAATTTCAGTTTATGTGACAAAATCATTGTACCATCTAAACCACTGTGAAATATCTTACAATATAATATTGTTTTTTCAGCTGTTTGAAGCTGGTGTACAAACCCGAAAGTAAAAGACGCAAAAACAAAACTTAAAAACCGTAAGAATAGAAATTGCACTTAGAACAGATCTACCGCTTCTTAGACTTGCTTTCAATGAGAATGACAGGTCTATAACTCACATTTCTGTGTGAAGTTTGTAGGGTTGTAAAAGCAGCTACATATTGCAGCTTTAAAAGCATTATACGTTTTGAATTTTCATATAACTTTCTATTTTCGGATACCCAAAATGCCTACTATTTACAACACAATTATGGGTATTCACACAAAGCAAGTCACTTTGTGAAGGTCACTCAGCCCAATAATAAGTGATGGATGGAGTTGTTTTGTGTTTTTCTCCTCTGATTGACTTGATGTCTGGGGACACACAGACACTGGTCTCCAGTAGTAACGGACAGGCCTGCAGTCCACACTAAAGGTTACTGAGCTACCCTGTGGAATAAAATGCCATCTCGCATCACTCATCACTATGTATGTGTGTGTGTGTGTGTGTTTGCGTGTGTATGCGCATGTGTGCAAAATGGAGGATGCCCCACACTCTATGACATGCAAACTGTCTTGTGTCTATACGTTATATACTATACGTGTTGAGTTTGAGCATTTTCACCTCACTTTCTGTGTTTTGTGAACGTGCACTGGAGGTGTTATTGGATTTCCCCACTCCTTTCATGGTGATGAGATACAATTTGTTTATTTGAATGAAATAGTTGACCACAGTATAATTGCTGTTCTGCATGTGTTCTGTGCAGTTACAGAAATGACGGAGGGAAAAAAACACAGCTCAGATCATTACTCACACGCACACACACGCAGGTACACACACACACACAGACAGACACACGCACGCACGCACACACACACACCACACACACAGACAGGGACACACACACGCACACAGACAGACAGACACACACACACAGACAGACAGACACACACACACACACAGACAGACGCACGCACACACACACACACACACACACACAGGCAGGGACACACACATGCACACGCACAGATGCATAAACAAACACACAGACTATGGCATTTTGCTTTAATGGTAGAGGAGGATTCAGAGCAGAGCAGCAGTGTATGTGTGCGTCAGAGCTGTGGTCTGTTTTCTTTAGCTGATCATAGCCGTTAATTCATTTAGACTGGTGCTTCATTTGGTGCAATGGGGAGGAGAGGAGCCATTTATCACTCTGTGTCACCAGGCCACACTCTATAATGCAGGATGGTTGGACTACTCGTTATTTACATTGCCCTGGCTCATGGTTTTGCCTGAAAATTGATACAGCTTGGCATATTTCCCACATGAAAGATGGGTTCAACTTTGTAATAGCATATAATTTAGGCAGGCTTTAAAGGCTATAAAGGCATACGATACCATGGTTGTTAAGCTTTACTGTAAAGGAGTATTCTGTCAAGCACATGTACCGTACAGTATGTTTGGTCACTTAACCGGTAAAACAAATCTTTAGGGACACTAGCCAACCAATTAAAAAGTTAGTCAACCAACCAAATCAATAAGACATTCAATCACTCGCCCAACTCACCAATCACCCACCCAACAGACCAATTAGCCGACCAACTGCCCAGTGTAAAACAAGTCATAACAACCATTCAATGTGGCCCATTCACTACACAGACAATGACAGAAAGCCATTACTAACCAACTGACCAGCCAGTGAGCCACCTAGCTAGTCAACCCTGGAATACTACTCATCAGATGGGGAAGAACATGTAGTGAAAGCAGAATAACATTGAGGGGGCTATTCAAGTACATATCATGTTTGATCTGATCAGAAGAGGGTAATATGAGAAAGGCAAAGGTAGATAGGTAGGTAGGTAGGTAGGTAGGTAGGTAGGTAGGTAGGTAGGTAGGTAGGTAGGTAGGTAGGTAGGTAGGTAGGTAGGTAGGTAGGTAGGTAGGTAGGTAGGTAGGTAGGTAGGTAGGTAGGTAGGTAGGTAGGTAGGTAGGTAGGTAGGTAGGTAGGTAGGTAGGTAGGTAGGTAGGTAGGTAGGTAGGTAGGTAGGTAGGTAGGTAGGTAGGTAGGTAGGTAGGTAGGTAGGTAGATAGATAGATAGATAGATAGATAGATAGATAGATAGATAGATAGATAGATAGATAGAAAAAGAAAGTAAGAGAAAGAAAGAGAAAGAAAGAGAAAGAAAGAGAAAGAAAGAGAAAGAAAGAGAAAGAAAGAGAAAGAAAGAGAAAAATAAAGAAAGAGAGAGTAGCGCTATGGGGACAGATCAGCATGCAGGCGTAGCAGTCTGTCTGCCCCCCATATCTCACCACCCCCTGCGGACCACATGACCTGGCAGTAAGTCAGTGTAATAGCTGCTGCCCAGGGATCCCTGTGATTAAAAGACAAGAATTTAAACCTATACATCTGAGTTGTGAAACGTTCGGGAGACAGGCAAAGGAATCCGCAAGGGGTTTTAATTTACACCCCAAAACACGCACGCATACAAAACAAAGGGTTGAGACCCAAACAAAAAGGTGAGGAGTACCTCGAATAAATACACGGGACGAGACCTGAAAACACAAGTGCACAAAGATACAACACGGGACGAGACCCGTGATCATATATGCACAATACACTCGGCAGCGAAAGCCAAAATAACAAAGCACAGGTACTCACACGAGCAACGGACATAGTAACAATAATCAACAACCCAATGGTGAAACAAAGGACACACTTATAACAATCTAATCAGGGGGAATGGGAACCAGGTGTGCGTGATGAGACAGCTCAGTGACGCATAGAAAACCGGTGACGTAGACCTCCGGAGCTGGTGCACTGATGGAGGGGATCAGTGACAAGTTGTATATTACTCCCCTTCCTCTGTCGCTCTCTCTCTCCAGTATCCCTCTCCCCTGTATCTCTCGCTCACACACACACACACACACACGCACGCCCCTGAGGCCGGCACAGTAAGAGCTTAATGAAAAGGCACTTTACACAAGCCGATGTGAGCCAGGGAGACATCTTTTAATGTCACTGTTAGAAGGGGGACTCAACACAGAGGACGTTGTGGTAGATATTTTACTCAATAATGAGGAGAGACATGGTCAATCACCAATGAGGATATTAACGTCATTAAAATAACTTATTGATAAGGGAGCTGGTCGCAATACCCACACAAAAGAGAATAGAGTGAGAGCCCACTGAGTGGAGTGAGCCTCTGGGTTATATACTAGGTGCAACCTCAGAGATGACGTACAATGGTTCCAGACAACAACCCCACACATCCTGTGCCAGACCTTAGGCCCCAAATACAAAGAACTTGTTGTTTTGTTCAGTACTAAGAACTTAAAATAATATTTGTTGTGACTTAGTTGCCACCTTGCTAAAAAGGGAACCAGGGGAGAGAACAATCTCCCCCAAGGCCCAAGGAGGGGGTGACTGACGCACAGACATTGTGGAGACAAGTGATTGGTTCCCATTACTCACACCATCTCTTCACATGGTTTGCAATAGGTAAAGACACATATTCACATACGGAAACAACGTTTCCTTCTGACCTCCTTTGCCCTATTCTCTTTCTGATATTCTGTATAGCAACAGGGACATGTGATAGACAAGCCTGACTTCTCCCCTCTCAGGGCCCCAGGTGACTGAGGCCCATATGAGGGAGGAAGTGCAGCTGCCAACACCAGAGTCCGAAAGGAGACATTCTAATAACAACAGTTCAACCAAGCATATTCTGCAGATAAGACATCTTAATTATCTATGTTACTTAGCTAATTCTGATTTCTCCACAACAACGCTGATGATGAACGGACGCTCTATGTATGTGTGTTCAGCGCATTCGGAAAGTATTCGGACCCCTTGACTTTTTCCACATTTTGTTACGTTACAACCTTATCCTAAAATGTATTAAATATTTTTTCCCCTCGTCAACCTACACACAATACCCCACAATGACAAAGCAAAAACATTATATATTTTTAAATTTGAGCAAATTCATAAAATAAATTACAACTCAAATATCACATTTACATAAGTATTGGGGGGAGTTTGCGCTGCAAACCGGCAACAACACAGGGCCCCGTGTGTCCTTTGTTCCTGCTTAACGACTAACGCCGAACACTGTCCTGCAGTAAGGAGAGGGAAATAGCTAGCTAGATAGTGTAGCCAATATCAGGCCAGGGTGACCGCTACAGCACATTTATTGCAGTGATTTTTACAAAAAATTGAAACAAACAAACACTAAAACTTTGGTATTAATGTGTACATAAAATAAAAAAATCAGATAAAATATTAATTATTCTGAACACTATCCTAAGTCCCAACTTCGTCGGACAAGTTTCACATTTTTGTTTAAGTTTCTAGCCACAAGCATAAACTAGCTAGCTGGGAAGGGCTCATTAGGATGACTGACTGAACTGACTGAACCGAATCCATTCGTCCCCACTCAACTCTCTCTACATGACATACCGTACGTCATCAATTTTGGGCACCAGGCATGTCCGTATACCCTCTCCCGTACAGGGCAGACTTGGGGAAAGCCGCAACTGGGCGCACAAGCTCCGTCCAGGGCAGATCAACAGGTGCAACCAACGGACCGGGTGGGGGGGTGGTATAATTGTGGAAATTATACCACCACCCAAAAGGGCACTTCGGAGACTGAAAGGGCAATGGGGCATGTGTTCTGCACAGGGAGAGTCCTATCTGTGCACGTGCCTGTGCCTGTGCCTCTGCATAAATAGTGTGTATGAGAAAGTACAATATGTGTGATGATCACAGCGGTTTAGGTGGCTCCTGAAGGAAAACGAGAGAAGTGTTTATAGGTGTGTGTTTGTTACTGTGTGTTATCCCAAGGGTGCTTACATGCATGCCTGTGTATGTGTCTGTAAACTATCACGTATATTCAGCAGTATATGACCGCAAGTGGTCGATTTACATCCCCCTGCCCCCCTCCTCCGAAGGAACCTGGCTGATTACACAGCACACATAGCCATGACCCCGCCGTGACCCCATCAATCAGCCCCACTGTCTGATGGAAGCTTGTGAAGTCAGATGATGGGCCACCACAGGGAGAGAGGTATGCAAGTGACTCCCTCCCTGACTGCAGAGTACTGTGTCTGCCAAGTCATCTGAGGTCACCAACCCAGCTAGTCGTCATCTGATGATGTCACTGATGCAGAGGCCTGCCTGTGGTGCCTAGTACCAATCCCACTGAGGCTCGCACCGAGAACACACTCTGCATGTATGTGCGAGCGCACACACACACATGCACATGCAGCTATACTGGATAAGTTAAATGCGGATGTAACCTACATGCCTCCAGCCAAGGAGCAAACCGCTCTCTTCAGGTGTCAAGCAAGGAGAATGGGAACATTGAGATGTGGGGGAGAGGAGATTGTGATGTGTGTCGTTGGGTAAAGTGCTGCCTTAGGGTAGATGTTTTAATTCATAGCCACAGTCACCATATATTATTTCCACTCTGATCCAACTGAATTTGTTGTCAGCACACGTCCACTCCTACTCTTTTGTAGTTTTGTTGGTTTTGCGAGCAGGAATAGGAAAATGAAGAAGTCAGCAAGCGAGGGAGAAAGAGACCGACAGAACAGAGAGGGATGGAGAGGAAATGGTGGTGGCGCTCTGCCAGTACCCCTGCTGGCTGCCTTGTGGGTAAAGGGAGATTCGGGAACAGGGGACGACGGGGGGATTGCGTGGGTAAGAGAATCGTCTGTAGTGTTCTGAAGCTCATCAAGGCATTCCGTCTGGGACAGACATAGCATCGGAGCTGAGCTGGCCTCTCTCCAGCTCCCATAGCCCCGGGCGGGATCTGGGAATTAGCTGCGTGTTTATTCCGATGGCAGTGACTGCCACTCTACCACTGGGACTGGATGAGAGGTGAATCCTGGTGTAGCATCCTAGCGTAGCTCTGTGGCAGCTAGCTGAGCCAGGCTAGCAACATGGGGACTTGACTGAGCTCCCAGTCCTTAAAGACAGTGCTGTGGGGTTTCCTGTGTTGGTTCCAGGGGCAGGCAGACATCTCCCTTTCATGAGAGTAGAATTTTCTCCGACAGATCAGATTAGCAAGGGAGATGAGAATGCATTTAGAACAGACTGGCTCATCATCTCTACCCACACTAGGCACTCACTCACTATTTTTGAAAGGAATGGTGCCGGAGGGGATGGCTGCCGTTTTACGGGCTCCTAACCAACTGTGCTATTTTGTTTGTAACTTATTTTGTACATAATGTTGCTGCTACCGTCTCTTATGACCAAAAACAGCTTCTGGACATCAGAACAGCAATTACTCACCTCAAACTGTACAAAGATTCTTTCTTTAATGAATCCGCCACAAAGGATATACTGCTTTCTCGAGACCAGGCCCAAATCCCTGTCATTTGCGTGAAGAAAAGACAGAGAAAAAGGGGGCTGGGCGGAGGTTGGGTTGCATTCTGAGAATTCGTAGGCGAGTGAGTAAACCTCCACTACCATCCGTTCTATTGGCCAACGTGAAATCATTGGAAAATAAAATGGACAATCTACGATTAAGACTATCCTACCAACGATCCTACCAAAAGCTAGTGTGCAATGTCTCGCGGCATTGCTCGCCTGAGATAGAGTACCTCATGATAAGCTGTAGACCACACTATCTACCAAGAGAGTTCTCATCTATATTAATCGTAGCCGTCTATTTACCACCACAAACCGATGCAGGCACTAAGATCACACTCAACAAGCTGTATAAGGCCATAAGCAAAGAAAAAAAAATGCTCATCCAGAAGCAGCGCTCCTAGTGGCGGGGACTTTAATGCAGGCAAACTTAAATATGCTTTACCCAATTTGTACACATATGTCATATGTGCAATCAGAGGGGAAAAAAACTCTAGACCACCTTTACTCCACACACAGAGACGCATACAATTTCGGACTACAAAGAGAAACCCAGCTGCGAGCTGCCCAGTGACGCGAGCATACCAGATGAGCTAAATGCCTTTTATGCTCGCTTCGAGGCAAGCAACATTGACGCATCCATTAGAGTACCAGCTGTTCCGGACAACTCTGATCACGCTCTCGGTAGCCGATGTGAGCAAGACCTGTAAACAGGTCAACATTCACAAAGCCGCGAAGCCAGATGGACTACCAGGACGTGTACTCTGGCAAATGCCTTCACTGACATTTTCAACCTCTCCTTGACCGAGTCGGTAATACCTACATGTTTCAAGCAGACCACCACAGTCCCTGTGCCCAAGGAAGGTAGCCTGACTAAATGATTACAGCCCCGTAGCACTCACGTCGGTAGCTATGAAGTGCTTTGAAAGGATGGTCATGGCTCACATCAACACTATCATCCCGGAAACCCTAGACCCACTCCAATTCGCATACCGCCCCAACAGATGCACAGATGACGCAATCTCAATCGCACTTCACTCTAACCTTTCCCAATTGGACAAAAGGAACACCTATGTGAGAATGCTGTTCATTGACTACAGCTCAACGTTCAACACCATAGTGGCACAAAGCTCATCACTAAGCTAAGGACCCTGGGACTAAACACCTCCCTCTGTAACTGGATCCTGGACTTCCTGATGGGCCGCCCCCAGGTGGTAAGGGTAGGCAACAACACATTTGCCACACTGATCCTCAACACTCTGGCGCCTCCTATACTCCCTGTTCATCCATGACTGCGTGGCCAAACATGACTCCAACACCATCATTAAGTTTGCTGACGACACAACAGTGGTAGGACTGATTACCGACAACGATGAGACAGCCTATAGGGAGAATGTCAGAGACCTGGCAGTGTCAGGACAACAACCTCTCCCTCAATGTGAGTAAGACAAAGGAGCTGATCGTGGACTACAGGAAAAGGTGGGTCAAACAGTCCCCCATTTACATTGACGGGGCTGTAGTGGAGCAGGACGAGAGTTTCAAGTTCCTTGGCGTCCACATCACCAGCAAACTATTATGGTCCAAACACACCAAGACAATTGTGAAGAGGGTACGACAACCCCTTTTCCCCTCAGGAGACTGAAAAGATTTGGCATGGATCCCCAGAGCCTCAAAAAGGTCTACAGCTGCACCATCGAGAGCATCCTGACCGGTTGTGTCACCGCCTGGTATGGCGCTACAGAGGGTAATGCGTACGGCCCAGTAAATCACTGGGGCCAAGCTTCTTGCCATCCAGGACCTATATACTAGGCGGTGTCAGAAGAATGCTCCAAAAATTGTCAAAGACTCCAGTTACCCAAGTCATAGACTGTTCTCTCTGCTACCGCACGGCAAGCGATACCTGAGCACCAAGTATAGGACCAAAAGGCTACAAATTAACTCAACTAACCTGTACCGGTAAGTCTTTCTTGAACTGCATTGTTGGTTAAGGGTAAGTAAGCGTTTCATGGTAAGGTCTACATCTGTTGTGTTCAGTGCATGTGATAAATACAATTTGTTTTTGCTCTGCTTTAAATGGCTCTTTGAATGCAATGATGTACTGCTGTTGTTAATTTAACTTGAATTGAATCACAATGATAGAAATCTACCTCTTAGAATGTAATCGCTGCATTGGTAGAATCTACTGTAACAGCGATAAGGACAAGGCTTCAAATTACAGTATGCTTATGGAAAAAGTAAAGACCACTGAAAAAGGTTGTGGGAAGTCAAACAAGTCTAACATGGTCAGATGCCTTCAGCAAATGTTGACCGGCTAATTCCGAAATGCAGGCAAAATAATGTATTTTGAAGTTGTTTACCCATTAGAAACTGAAATACTGTTCACCTTCCATATTTTCCTGATTCTTGCCTCACTGGTCTTGTATTGTGGATGCACTCTGTTTGTTTTATCCAGGGGACCTCTCCAGAAAGCCACCAGGCTGGAGGTTGGGGGATAGGAGGGGGGCAGAGTGAGAGCTTCGGGCTAGGCTCCAGCTCTCTCTGCTGGGGTATGGAGACTCAGTCTCAGCCTGGGCCCCCTGGAGCTCCAGCCTTCTGCTGTTACACTGGGGCTAAAGCTATTGCAAGCAAGGGCTTGCTCCTTCCATCTGGACCAGGGAGTGGAGGTAGGAGTGGGAAGGGGGGATTGGAATCTTGGCAGAGAAGGACCTGTGTTGAGGGTGGAATGGTGGTATGTGTGGGCGAATGTAGGGTGGTGGGATGTGGGAGTGTGTGGTTGTTTGGGGGCTAAGCAGAGTCACAGTGGAAATAGGCAGCCTTCATGTTTGTGGCCTCAATGATGATCAAGAGACCGTTTGAATTTAATTCCTCTTCACACGAACAAAGGAAGCTCTGATCTAACTAATCAAAGATCATTGAGCTGATTAAATAACTTTTTTGATTAAGCTTCTATAATGTGGCCTGAAGCCAACTCTGAAAGGACTGTTCAGACTATCATCTTCCTCCTTGTTCTCCTCCTCATCATCATCATCATCACACATACACATCTTAGTACACCTTCTACTCCAGTTCCTGTGCTGGGGACTAGCTGAGACCGAGGGAGTGAGAGGAGGATGCACAGATTCAGGCAGTCATGATGAAACACTAAGGCAAGACCTTTGCTGTTATATTATATTAATATATAAATTAGAGAGAGAGAGAGAAAGAGCACATTTAGTTTTCAGTAGGCATTCAGTGCTGTATTTCCACATGCTTTTGCAAACATTTATATATTGTAGATGTGGATATGTGAGGGAGTAGGCCTACTTCAAAGCAGAGTGTTTTTTTAGAGTCTCTCTATATTCTGTGTAAGACAGTGAGCCAAGAGGCCATGATACTCCCTGCCAGAAAAAACATGAATCAATAAACACAAGGCCTATCAGAACCAAACAGCACATACCCCAACACTATTAAACTAATTCAAATTACTTACGGACTGAAATCAATATTTCGAAAAACATGACATGGAAGAATTCCCATTTCAGATACAATACTGTATTGTTTGTCGCAGAATATTAGTTGCAGTAAAACAACACAATTCTAGTAAAATACTTCCTGGAATCAGAAGGGAATAAGCAGCAAATCCAGGAATCCTCCAATCAGGATTTCTGGAAAACCTGGTAATTTTGGGAGAGTTACTGGAATGCTGGAAACTTTATGCATGATTGCGTCAGTGTGAATTAATGAAGTGACCTAAAGAATCAATGTCATAGCTATAGGGCAGAGAGATTCCAACATGGATATCTACAAATCCTCACCTTCCTGGTATTGGTATTCCGGATGTTTCCTGGGTAGCAGAGGAGTCTGGTGGGAGGAACTATCGGAGGATGGGCTCATTGTAATGGCTGGAGGAACAAATGGAATGGAATCAAGCGTGGTTTCCATGTGTTTGATACCGTTCCATCCATTCCATTCCAGCCATTATAATAACCCATCCTTCTAAAGCTCCTCCCACCAGCCTCCTCTGCTGGGAAGCTTCCCCGGAATGGGAATGTGCTATGAAGATGGATTCTTGGAATGGGAACGTGACCAGTATATCTCCTCTGAATGACTGAATCGGATAAACCATATTACAACATCCAATACAATGTAATACTAGATAGTTCATTTAACTGTTATAGGAGACAAAAATACTATGCATCAGCTGTTACAGACACAGCCTAGTGGGAAATAGAGTGCGAAATAGAGGGAGAGAGAAAGCGATAGAGTAGATTTGCCATCCTCCGTGAGAGCTCAGCTAATGAGGAGTCGGCCAGTAAACCCCACTTCCATGTCTCTTCCTGACGGGAGGAGGTTGGAGAGTATCTGGCCCCTCCTGGAGGTTGGAGAGTATCAGCTCTCCGACCAATCCTGAGAAAGCTTTGACTGTGTACAGACTTATTGAGCATAGCCTTGCTATTGAGAAAGGCCGCCGTAGGCAGACTTGGCTCTCAAGAGAAGACAGGCTATGTGCATGACAAAATTAGGTGGAAACTGAGCTGCACTTCCTAACCTCCTGCCAAATGTATGACCATATTAGAGACACATATTTCCCTCAGTTTACACAGATCTACTGGGTGAAATACCACAGTGTGCCATCACAGCAGCAATATTTGTGAACTGTTGCCACAAAAAAAGGGCAACCAGTCAAGAACAAACACCACTTTAACTATTTGTACTTTAACTATTTGCACATTGTTACAACACCGTAAATATAAATAATATTACATTTGAAATGTTTTTATTCTTTTGGAACTAAGTGTAATGTTTACTGGTAATTGGTATTGTATATTTCACTTTTGTTTACCATCTACTTCACTTGCTTTGGCATTAACATACAGTATGTTACCCATGCCAATAAAGTCCTTAAACTGAAATTGAATCAGGTCAGGTGAGTGGGAGAGAAAGAGAGTGAGCAGGGAGATAATGAGAATGAGAGGCAGTGAGAAATAGAGAGCAGAAAAGACCGAGACAATGGGGGGGGGGGGGGGGGGGGGGGTCTCTCAGCTGCACCGCTGGGGGGGTGCAGCTGAGAGAGGGAGGGGGTCACAACTGAGAGAGAATGAGGAGGTGGAAGGGACAGGCAGAGAGTGAGACCCGGAGGAGGATACAGACATGTCTGCACTCTGGACTGTTTTGAGACAACGTCAACATGAGAAAGAGTAGGAGCAGAAGAACGGGGCCCAGCGGCAGGAGAAAGTGAGAGTGCTGGAGGAGAAGGTGAGAAAGATGACGTGTGACAGAGAACAACCCATTAGAGAGCAGCCCACCCCCCGCAGAGAAGCCAGCAGAACAGCCCACCTCAGATCCTGACCAAAGTCTCGACACCACAGCAGGACAGATAAAGGGAGCAGGACAGATAAATGACGAACCCCAAGCCCATGATAGTCACACATACGACCAGGCTGTGAGCAGGCAAACAGGCCCAACCTCCACTTTTACACTAGCCCAAGCCAATGGCATTTAACAGATGCTCAGCATGCCTTGCTCACACATACTGGTCTGATGCCAAATCACACAACTAATAACATTGAACACTTTTTGGAACACAAAGCCTTCACTATCTCCTCCTGGAATATCCAAGGCCTGAGGTCATATGCCTTTGGCCTAAAGAGCAGGAACCTGGACTTCAAAGAAATCAGAAATTGTCATCATACAAGAAACATGGTATAGAGGAGATGGAAAACACTGCTGCTCATGATCCCAGTTGATATTTATAACAACGTTTTGGCCCTCCATGCCTATCTTAACTCCATGAATGAACACCGTCGTTTCACCATTAACTATGACCTATCACAAATCAGTTTTCTTGAAGTGATGTTAAGGACAAAACCTCCCTCTCTACAGGAAACCTATGGACAGGAATATCCTCCTTAGAGGTGATAGCTTTCATCCACAACCACTTATTTAAAGTCTCACTATAAGTCAATTCAGTCGCATCAGAAGAATATGCAGCTCTGATGCTTCTTACCAGAAACAGACCTCACACAAAGTTCTAAGGAAAGGGTGTACAAAGACAATTGGGTAAAACATGTCAATGATTGTTTTGAAGGACTAACACAGTTGGAAAGCCTTCACCCAAAAGTTAAAGAAAAAGCAGAACATGTCCCCTCATGCTTCACCCAATACTCACCATTGGGGAGGACATTATCAGGAAGCACTGGTACATTATTGATACTGACCCACAATTGAAACCCATCTTTAAATATACCCCTCGTAGAGTCTTTAAAAAGACCCCCCAAACGTGAGAGACAGTGTGGTTAAATCTGATTATCCACTGGAGAAAAGGGAAACATTCTGGGACAAGGTTCAAGAGGGTAATTACAAATTTGGCCAATGTGCTCAATGCAGCCTCACTTACAAATGTAACTAATTTACCCAACCCCACACAGGACAAAGATTTAAGATCAAAGGTCTGATTACCTGCATTTCCACCAATGTTATTTACATGTTAAAATGTCCTTGTGGTCTGTCTTACATAGGGAAAACCCGTAGAAGCCTTAAGACCCAGATCAGTGAGCACCGCAGCAATATACAGACAGGTGAGACAAAAAATGTGGACATCCTATTAGTTCTCTGAGATACATTGGAATAGAAATGGTCAAGATGTCACGCAGGGGAAGGGACATTGAGAGGAAACTTCTTCAAAGGGAATATTTTTGGATCCACAGGCTCAACACAGTCTCCTCTTGGCAGTGGCGACCCATCACATTTTTAGCAAAAAATGATGCATGTTATTTTGGCATTAATACAAGTCACATATCAGTTTGCAAACTATGTAAAAAGAAAAGTACATAATTGTCACGAATGGGTGTGTAAAGCAACCAAAGCGCAGCGCAGTGATAGTTTGACATAATGTTTTAATTAAGAACTATACAAACAACAAGAACATATACCAAACGTACATACACTTACTTCTCCTGACTGACATACACGACAATGAACCACACAAAGGTGTGGGACTTGACACTTCATATAGGATCCTCAATCAGAGACAACGCATAGCAGCTGCCTCTAATTGAGGACCCAACACAACACAACACAGAACTAGGATACTAGGCTCTGACCAGAGCCTGACAATAATTGAGTTAAACCGCATAAAAGCATGGTCTCTTTTTTGTTGATTAAGGCAGTTTCAGCCTAGCTCAATGCTTTCTGTGGTGTTGGGGCAAGCCAGCAGAACATTGGCTCAGTGTTCTGTCACTCATGGGGACTCATGGGGAAACTATGTCACAGGCCATGTCTAAGTCCTTAGTAAGAGTAGACATCGAACATTTCAGCCCTTTGGGTCTTGCCATAGAGTTATATTATCAGTGCCATTCCAAGAAGGCTCAAGGTCATTAAATGTTAATATTGTGAACCTATGTTATATATTTTTTACCTCCTGTTTCAGGAAGTGATATTACTGACTACTGCCCCTATATAGTATACAGGACCTTCCACCCCCACCTGGGATATGGATGCCTGATGAAACGTTGTTATAAATAAATATCAGCTGGGAGCATAAGCAGCAGTGTGCAGCGTTTTCCTTTCTGTTTCCCATGAGTTTGCCTTCAACTCCAGCACCTGCGGAAAGTACCTGGACGACTGTATGTTCTTCAGCTTTTGTTATAGAGGAGATGGACCCACAGGTTTCCCTCTATGTTACCGAGAGCTGGTAGCCCCATCCACCAAACTACCAGGAGTATCAGAAATCACATATGTTTAAATCACATATGTTTATTGACATAACAGGGTCAGGCAAACGACAGGTCAAGGCCAGGCAGAGGTCAGTAATCCAGGGCAGTGTCAGACAGGTACAGAACGGCAGGCAGGCCAGGCAGAGGTCAGTAATCCAGGGCAGTGTCAGACAGGTACAGAACAGCAGGCAGGCTCTGGGTCAGGCCAGGCAGAGGTCTGTAATCCAGGGCAGTGTCAGACAGGTACAGAATGGCAGGCAGCGTGGTCAAAACTAGAAAAACTGGTAGGCTTGATGAGACAAGCAACTGGCAACAGACAAACAGAAAACACAGGTATAAATGCACAGGGGATAATGGGGAAAATTGGTGACACCTGGAGGGGGGTGGAGACAAGCACAAGACAGGTAAAAAAGTTCAGGGTGTTCCAAGGAGTAAAACAGGGAAGGGACTCAAGTGGTATGCTAATTTGGTATAGAGCAGATCTAACTCACTCTATTCAATTAATCAAAACAGGACCATTTTACATTTGGCTAGAAATTCAAAAGGAAATGATCTCAACAGAGAAAAATGTGATCCTGTGTGCTACAGACAGTATACCTACTTAATTAACGATGGTGTAAACTTGGCACTAAAAACCTTAACAGTATATTTGACCTCAGACCATCTAAGAAAATTAACAACAATAACAAATGGTTTGATGAAGAATACAAAAACCAAAGAAAAGAAATTGAGAAATCTATCTAACCAAAAACCCAGAAAACCTTAGCTTTCACCTTCACTATGATGAATCACTAACACAATACAAAAATACACTATGGAAATAGAAGGAACAGCACATCAGAAATCAGCTCAATGTAAATGAAGAATCCATAGAATCGAACCACTTCTGGGAAAATTGGACCGCACTAAACAAACTACAACACGAAGAGTTACAGTATATATCCAAAACAAAGATGTATGGATAAACCACTTCTCCAATCTGTTGGCTCTATAACAAAGAACAAACAGCAAAAACATATACTGTACATGATCAAATACAAATCTTAGACTCAACTATTAAAGACTACCAGAACCCACTGTATTCTACAATTACTACAGGACGAAATACAAACCCTCCAACCCAAAAAGGCCTGTGGTGTTGATTTTATCCTAAATTAAATGATAACACAAATTTAAATTGGCTATACTTAAACTCTTTAACATCATCCTCAGCTCTGGCATCTTCCTCAATATTTGGATCCAAGGACTGATCCCCCTCAATCCACAAAGGTGGAGACAAATTTGACCCCAAGAGCTACCATTGTATATGCATCAACAACAACCTTGGAAAAATCCTCTCCATTATCATTAACAGCAGACTCATACATTTCCTCAGTAAAAACAATGTACTGAGCAAATGTCAAATTGGCTTTTTACCAAATTACCATATGACAGACCACATATTCACCCTGCACACCCTAATTGACAAACAAACAAACCAAAACAAAGGCAAAGTCTTCTCATGCTATGTTGATTTAAAAAAAGATTTTGACTCAATTTGGCATGATGGTCTGCTATACAAATTGATGGAAAGCTGTGTTGGGGGAAAAACATACAACATTATAAAATCCATGTACACAAACAACAAGTGTGTGGTTAAAATTGGCAAAAAACAAACACATTTCTTTCCACAGGGTCATGGGGTGAGACAGGAATGCCCCACCCTCTTCAACATATATCAACGAATTGGTGAGGGTACTAGACAGTCTGCACTCACCCTACTAGAATCTGAAGCCAAATGTATAATGTTTGCTGATGATCTGGTGCTTCTGTCAAAAACCAAGGAGGGCCTACAGCAGCAGATATATATTCTCCAAAGATTATGTCAGAACAGGGCCCTGACATTAAATCTAAGTAAGAAAAAAATTATGGTGTTCCAAAAACGTTTCAGTTGCCAGGACCACAAATACAAATTCCATCTAGACACAGTTGCCCTATAGCACATAAAAAACTATACATACCTCGGACTAAACATCAGCGCCACAGTTAACTTCCACAAAGCTGTGAACAATAGACAAGGCAAGAAGGGCCTTTTACACCATCAAAAGGAATAATACATTTGACATACCAATTAGGATCTGACTAAAAACACTTGAAGAAATTATAGAACACATTGCCCTTTGTGGTTGTGAGGTCTGGGGTCCGCTCACCAAACAAGAATTCACAAAATGGGACAAACACCAAATTGAGACTGCATGCAGAAATCTGAAGAAAAAAGAAAAATCCTCAGTGTACAACGTAAAACACCAAATAATGCAAGCAGAGAAGAATTAGGCCGATACCCGCTAATTATCAAAATCCAAAATTCTACAACCATCTAAGACGAAGTGATTCCCAAACCTTCCATAGCAAAGCCATCATCTACAGAGAGATGAATCAGGAGAAGAGTCCCTTAAGCAAGCTTGTCCTGGGGCTCTACTCACAAACACAAACAGACCCCACAGAGCCCCAGGACATGAACACAATTAGACACAACCAAATCATGAGAAATCAAAAAGATAATTATTTGGCACAATGGAAACAATTAACTAACAAAAAAAGCAAACTAGAGTACTATTTGACCCTAAACATTGAGTACACAGTGGCAGAATACCTGACCAGTGTGCCTGACCCAAAATCAAGGAAAGCTTTTACTATGTACAGACTCATTGAGCATAGCCTTGCTATTGAGAAAGGCTGCCGTAGGCAGACCTGGCACTCAAGAGAAGACACTGCCCACAAAAATGCATTTACCCACTGCGCACAGAATGAGGTGGAAACCGAGCTGCAATTCCTAATCTCCTGCCAAATGTAAGACCATGTTAGAGACACATAATACCCTCAAATTACACAGACCCATAAATCAAATGTATTGGGTGAAATACCTGAGTGCCCTCACAGCAGCAAGATGTTTAACCTGTTGCCACAAGAAAAGGGCAACAATGGAAAAACACCATTGTAAATACAACCCATATTTATATACAGTGGGGAGAACAAGTATTTGATACCCTACCGATTTTGCAGGTTTTGTAGAGGTCTGTAATTTTTATCATAGGTACTCTTCAACTGTGAGTGACGGAATCTAAAACAAAAATCCAGAAAATCACATTGTATGATTTTTAAGTAATTCATTTGTATTTTATTGCATGACATAAGTATTTGATCACCTACCAACCAGTAAGAATTCCGGCTCTCACAGACCTGAGACTTTTGCTTTGAAAGTTGATAAACTAGTAAACTCACTTTTGAGAAAACGGCCTTGGAATGTTTTGGTACTACTGTTGGAGAGAACTTCTTTGTATATACCCATTCAGCATCATTCACACCCTCTTGAGCTTTAGCCCCACCCATCTCTTTAAGGGTTGTACCAACTTGCTAGCTAGACATCTACTAGAGAGAGAACAGCTCACTTAACATTACTCGCCCTAGCAGAGCTGGTTAGGCTATTATGTTATCCAGAGCGTTGGTGACTGCAACTGTGCTGTCAGATTGTCCGTTAGTAAATTCAGAGCGCTTCACGTGAGACTTTTAAGCAGGTCAACATTCACAAGGCCGCGGGGCCAGACGGATTACCAGGACGTGTATTCTGAGCATGCGCAGACCAACTGACATTGTCTCTGACTGAGTCTATAATACCTACTGTACATGTTTCAAGCAGACCACCATAGTCCCTGTGCCCAAGATCAGGTAACCTGCCTAAATGACTACCGACCCGTAGCACTCATATCTGTAGCCATGAAGTGCTTTGAATGGCTGGTCATGGCTCACATCAACACCATTATCCCAGAAACCCTAGACCCACTCTAATTTGCATACCGCCACAACAGATCCACAGATGATGCAATCTTTACTGCACTCAACACTGACCTTTCCCACCTGGACAAAAGGAACACCTATGTGAGAATGCTATTCATTGACTACAGCTCAGCCTTCAACACCATAATGCGCTCAAAGCTCATCACTAAGCTAAGGACCCTGGGACTTAACACCTCCCTCTGCAACAGGATCCTGGACTTCCTGACGGGCCGCCCCCAGGTGGTAAGACAACACTGACTTTGGTGGGACGACCTGTCCTAGGTAGTTTGCCAGCGGTCTGGAATTTTCGTCGGACAGTGGAATGATGTAATTCAAATTGCTTGGAAATGGAATGATGTACTTCGAATTGCTTGGAAATGGATTTGTAACCCCTCCCAGACTCATGGGCATCAATAATCTTTCTTCTGAGGGCCTCGGGTAGGTCTTTTGATCTTTGAATGATGTGTTACCACACACCCATATGGTTAAAACCAAACCAGACCAATTTTCTTATCTTTATGGAAGGCTGGACCCTCTAATGTTTTCTAATCATTTGCACTTGTTTTGGTACAACTAATTCTAATTTTAGCCATTTTATGTGATGGTAAAGGTAGGGATGTACTAACTTTTTCCCCATAAGGAAAAGGCATTTTTGTTTATTTTAATTGCATAACATTTTCTAAGTTTTCATTTTTTTGTTTGATTTGTTAAATTGTGTAACCTTTATCTGTCAATAGTGTTGATGTGAAGATTACATATCCATCTGTCCAAAAAAAATAAACACCAGGGGGTGTACTTACTTTTTCACATGACTGTATGCCTAGTTTCCTGAAATGGGTCACATATGTTTCCCATGCCAGTAAAGCTCTTTGAATTGAATTGAATTTAGAGAACAAGAGAGAAGATGGATAATGAGAGACAGAGACTGAGAGGATAGGTCTAAGTGGTGATCGGCCTAAGACGCTCATTTCACATACTGACACACTGTGTCGGAGGTGTGAAGAGTGTAGTGTGTACAGCCCAGTACATCACTGGGGCCAAGCTTCCTGCCATCCAGGACCTCTATACCAGGCAGTGTCAGAGGAAGGCCCTAAAAATTGTCAAAGACTCCAGCCACCCTAGTCATAGACTGTTCTCTCTGCTACCGCACGGCAAGCAGTACCGGAGCGCCAAGTCTAGGTCCAAAAGGCTTCTTAACAGCTTCTACCCCCAAGCCATAAGACTCCTGAACAGCTAATCAAAGGGCCACCAGACCCCTCTTTTACGCTGCTGCTACTCTCTGTTTATTATCCGTGCATAGTCACTTTAACTCTACCTACATGTACATATTACCTCAATTACCTCGACTAACCGGTGCCCCCGCACATTGACTGTACTGGTACCCCCTGTATATAGCCTCGCTATTGTTATTTAAGTGCTGCTGTTTAATTATTTGTTACTTTTATTTTTCAATTTTTTACTTAATACTTATTTTTTTCTAAAAACATTGTTATAGCATTGTTGGTTAAGGGCTTGTAAGTAAGCATTTCAAGTAACATTTGATTTGATTTTATACATTTTTTTTTAACGCCGCATTCGACAGGATTAGCTAGACATACTGACTAGCTCAAATAGACAGGCGTGTGCTATATGGCAGACCAATACAAAGTCATCTCTTGGCATGTCCAGCCTACTCATTATCTTAGCCAATCATGGCTAGCGGGAAGGTTGCTTTCTTTTTCTCTGGCTAAACCAACTAGGCTTGTAATTTAACACTTTTGTATTTACAGATGGCATACAAGTTTGTTATTAAGGCACATGGAAGTTCACATGTTCAAGAAGGCATTTCTGCCAAAAAATGCATTTTGATTTAAAAAAAAGTTATATATTATATTCAAACACCTCTCATGTGAAGTAGTTTCCTGAAACGGATCACATATGTTTCCCATGCCAATAAAGCTCTTTGAATTGAATTGAATTGAGAGAGCGAGAGAGAACAAGAGAGCAGCTGGATAATGAGAGGCAGAGACTGAGAGGATAGGTCTAAGTGGTGATGGGGCCTAAGATGCTCATTTCCATGACACACTGTGTCGGAGATGTGAAGGTTGCGTACACAGAGGAGTGATGTCATCCCAACCCCTCTCCCCTCCACCTGCCCCTATAGTTCCTCCTCTCCGCTCCTCCAACTCCTCCCTCAGGCCAGTTGAAGGGTACACACTGAGCTGTGGGGGAGGTAGTCTACAGTATGTGAGGCTGAGTGGAGTGTAGTGGTTAAGATGCATGCTGCTCTTGGAAATACCAAATAAGAGCTAAGCACCAGAAAAGCACTCTAGGGAAGTTAGCGGGACTGGTTCCGAGCTAATACGGGAAACAGCATACCCGGGATTGTGATGCAAAGACAGTGTGGCTATGAAAATAAAGAAAGCCAAAGCCACAGAGACCTACAGTGACAGAGACAGTATTCTTATACTTTTGCCCTACAACTGTGACCAATAAATGGGAAGCTTTTTGTGGAAACGTGGCTGTTGCTATTGTATAATAATGAAGTTGTGTCACTTGTGTAGTGTGTATGGGGAGAGGGCTAATGCCAGAAGACGGGAGAGGTATAGATGGAGAGATATATCTCTATTATTCAGACACACTTAGCCAGTGAGAATAAACTTTCATTTAGCATCAGTCATCTTTAGGGCTGTTGCAGTGACCGTATTACCGCGACACTGGCAGTCATGAGTCATGACCGCAGAAAAATTGCATGTGACTGTTGAGTCATGGTAATCTCCAGTTATGTACTCTGGATGTGCTTTGGTAGTACCCAACTTCCTAACGACCATCAGGTCCTAATGGCCTGGTACTCAGCACTCTATTGTCCCTCTAACCACTGACATCAATGCAAATGCAATCGAAAATCACAATACTTACCATCAAGTCAGTATGATGTTTTTACATTTCAACTCACTATGATGATCAATTTGAAGAAAGAAGTTCAACAGCAGGTTGAAACTGAGTGTAAAACATGGTCATTGTGGATGGTATTTCAAAGACTAACACAACGAAGTGGACAGCTTTCTAAGGTGATGATTCATTCAAAACACCCATACACATATTAGAGCTTAAGCATAAGCATAGGCTTATGAGCCCAAGCCCCCCCATTATACAATATATAGCCTAGTGCATATTTATTATTTATTTTTATTTAACTAGGCAAGTCAGTTAAGAACAAATTCTTATTTACAATTACAGCCTACCTACAGGGTCAGCCCCTGGAGCAAATTAGGGTTAAGTGCCACATATAATGCATGGCAGAAAAACATAAAACAAAACAGATTTTAGATATCTTTGGTCTAGTCAATACTGCCAAAATTAAACACATTTTAGTAATCACCTTTGAGTGTGGACTGAATTATTATGCATACTGGATGGACTGGTTACCTTATGCTATGCTAAAAAATGTATATCCATGAGTCTGGGAGAGAACGTATAGCCCTAGGCAATGCAGTTGGTTAATTGATTGTGCAAGGCGACACATACACTACGGTCACAAGACGCAGGCCTCCTTATTGTCCCTAGAATTTCTAAGCAAACAGCTTGAGGCAGGGCTTTCTCTAATAGAGCTCCATTTTTATGGAATGGTCTGCCTATCCATGTGAGAGATGCAGACTCCGTCTCAACCTTTATTACTGAAGACTCATCTCTTCAGTAAGTCCTATGATTGAGTGTAGTCTGGCCCAGGGGTGCGAAGATGAACGGCAAGGCACTGGAGCGACGAACCATCAGTATCTGCCTGGCCGGCTCCCCTCTCTACACTGGGATTCTCTGCCTCATACCCTATTACGGGGGCACTGGCTTACTAGTGTTCTTCCTTGCCGTCCCTAGGAGGGGTGCGTCACTTGAGTGGGTTGAGTCACAGACGTGATCTTACTGTCCGGTTTTACACCCCCTCTGGCTCGTGCGGTGGAGGAGATCTTCGTGGGCTATTACTCAGTCTTGTCCCAGGGTAGTTGGTGGTCTGATGGAATCCCTCTAGTGGTGTGGGGGCTGTGCTGTGCAACCCACCCCTGTCTCAGTCTCCAGTATCTATGCTGCAATAGTCTATGTGCAGGGAATTCAGGTAACTCAGTGAGTAATGCTGTAACCGGCCCATGAGGCCTGTAAACAGTAGCTATAAAAGGTGATTGAGTAGGCTGCATAGATTTATCTGGTGTCCTGTCTTATCTGGTGTCCTGTGTGAATTTAAGTATGTTCCCTCTAATTCTCTCTCTCTCCCTCTCCCTCCCCTCCCAGAGGACGTGAACCCTAGGCTCATGCTTCAGGACTACCTGGCCTGATGACTCCTGGCTGTCCCCAGTCCACCTGGTCGTGCTGCTGCTCCAGTTTCAACTGTTCTGCCTGCGGCTAGGGAACCCTGACCTGTTCACTGGACGTGCTACCTTGTCCCGGACCTGCTGTTTTCGACTCTCTCTCTCTCTGCCGCACCTGCTGTCTCGACCTCTGAATGCTTGGCTATGAAAAGCCAACTGACATTTACTCCTGAGGTACAGACCTGTTGCACCCTCTACAACCACTGATTATTATTTGACCCTGCTGGTCATCTATGAACGTTTGAACATCTTGAAGAACAATCTGGCCTTAAATGGCCATGTACTCTTATAATCTCCACCTGGCACTGCCAGAAGAAGACTGGCCACCCCCCAGAGCCTGGTTTCCAACCTAGGTTTCTTCCTAGGTTCCTGCCTTTTTACTAGGGAGTTTTTCCTAGCCACTGTGCTTCTACATCTGCATTGCTTGCTGTTTGGGGTTTTAGGCTGGGTTTATGTATAGCACTTTGTGACGTCTGGGTTTTATAAATACATTTGATTGATTGATCTTTATGCACTTGAATAGCGTATGGAGGCCGCACTTTTCTACTGGTCCGTTTTTCAATAATGACAGGTAGGATCATTCGGTTTTATAGCTGAGCATGTGCTTAACCCCCTAGAGTCGATGTCCACGCCTCTGTGGAAATCGAATTAGTATAATAAAAAGATCCCCATAAAAATCGGTCAGTTTAAGCTAGAGATATCTGTTTTTGAAAGGTGAAAGGTGACAGAGCTAGAGCGATGTTTGTCAGACCATGAGGTATCTCAAAAATCGGTTTCTCACAAAATAGCCTGTAGCGTCCGATCAGTTTGGTCTACAAACTATTATAATCATCTATGGAAAGATGAGACTCTCACGAATACGTACATGTCGGTTGTTTTGCTGTAGGACAGATCTCACAAGACTCGTCTGAAGGTTCCAGCTGAAAAAATGTATGGAAGTATATATAGAGACTGTTTAATGCCAAAAATAAGGGGTTAAATGCTATCTGTTGTTTATTCCACGGGACAAAACTAGATCCAGGGTATGACTGTGGCAATGAGTAGGTCCAGAGACATGTTGGACAAAACCCATTGAGTCGATGATGGCTCTGAAAGCCTTTTGGAGTGGGTCTGTGGACTTTTCCATGTGAATATTAAAGTCACCAAAAATGTGAATATTATCTGCCATGACTGCAAGGTCCGATATGAATTCAGGTAACTCAGTGAGTAATGCTGTAAACGGCCCAGGAGGCCTGTAAACAGTAGCTATAAAAAGTGATTGAGTAGGCTGCATAGATTTCATGACTAGAGGCTCAGAAGACGAAAACGCAGTCATTTTGTTTTTGGGTCAATTGACATTTGCTGTCATAAATGTTAGCAACATAGTATATGGTCACTAGTGTAAACAGCAGGAGAGGCCTCATTTAACACAGTAAATTCATCAGGCTTGAGACATATTTCAGTCAGGCCAAGTGATTAGTTAATTGACTATGACTGCCTTGGAAGTGAGGGATCTAACATTAAGTAACCCTATTTTGAGATGTGAGATATCACAATCTCTTTCAATAACGACAAGAATGGAGGAGGTCTTTATTCCAGTGAGATTACTAAGGCGAACACTGCCATGTTTTGTTTTGCTCAACCTAGATCGAGGCACAGACACAGTCTCAATGGGGGTAGCTGAGCTGACTGCACTGACTGTGCTAGTGGCAGACTCCACTAAGCTGGCAGGCTGTCTAACAGCCTGCTGCCTGGCCTGCACCCTATCTCATTGTGGAGCTAGAGGAGTTAGAGCCCTTTCTATGTTCATAGATAAGATGAGAGCACCCCTCCAGCTTGGATGGAGTCCGTCACTCCTCAGCAGGCCAGGCTTGGTACTGTTTGTGGGTAAGTCCCAGAAAGAGGGCCAATTATCTACAAATTCTATATTTTGGGAGGGGCAGAAAACAACGATTGAGTTGTGAGACTCTGCTGTAGAGCTCATCACTCCCCCTAACTGGGAGTGGGCCAGAGACAATTACTCGATGCCGATACATCTTTCTAGCTGATTTACACGCTGAAGCTATGTTGCGCTTGGTGACCTCTGACTGTTTCATCCTAACATTGTTGGTGCCGATGTGGATAACAATATCCCTTTACTCTCTACGCTCCCCAATTTTATCCTTAGCCACAACCATCTTCAGATTAACCTTTAGATTACATGTATTTTTTCCCCTTCCCCTGTTCCTGCCCATTTGATAATGCCCTGTTCCTGCTCATTTGATAATGCCCTGTTCCTGCCCATTTGATAATGCCCTGTTCCTGCCCATTTGATAATGCCCTTTTCCTGCCCATTTGATAATGCCCTGTTCCTGCTCATTTGATAATGCCCTGTTCCTGCTCATTTGATAATGCCCTGTTCCTGCTCATTTGATAATGCCCTGTTCCTGCCCATTTGATAATGCCCTGTACCTGCTCATTTGATATTATGCCATTCTAAATCAAAACACATGTTACATATTAGTAAAGACAATATTAAATTGAGAATAGTCTGATGGGTAAACATATGATCACTTGATGACAGATCAGCTGTGCAAAAGCCTATAGTCACATCATGCAGCCCATATACAGTGCATTTGGAAAGTATTCAGAGCCCTTCATCTTTTCTAGATTTTATTATGTTAAATCCTTATTCTAAAACTGATTAAATTGCTTTTTTCCTCATCAACCTAAACACAATACCCCATAATGTCAATATCAAATTTACATAAGTATTCAGAACCTTTACTCAGTACTTTGTTGAAGCACCTTTGGCAGCTATTACAGCCTTGAGTTTTCTTGGGTATGATGCTACAAGCTTGGTACACCTATATTTGCCGAGTTTCTCCCATTCTTCTCTGCAGATCCTCTCAAGCTCTACTAGGTTGGATGGGGAGCATCGCTGCCCAACTATTTTCAGGTCTCTCCAGAGATGTTCATTCTGGTTCAAGTCCGGGCTCTGGCTGGGCCACTCAAGGACATTCAGAGACTTTTCCCGAAGCCACTCCTAAGTTGTCTTGGCTGTGTGCTTAGGGTCGTTGTCCTGTTGGAAGGTGAACCTTCGCCCACAGTCTGAGGTCCTGAGCACTCATCAAGGATCTCTCTGTACTTTGCTCCATTCATCTTTCCCTCAATCCTGACTAGACTCACAGTCCCTGCCGCTGGTAAACATCCCCACAGCATGATGCTGCCACCACCAAGCTTCACCGTAGGGATGGTGCCAGGTTTCCTCCAGACGAGACGCTTGGCATTCAGGCCAAAGAGTTAAATCTTGGTTTCATCAGACCAGAGAATCTTGTTTCTCATGGTCTGAGAGTCTTAGTGCCCTTTACTGAGGAGTGGCTTCCATCTGGCCACTCTACTATAAAGGCCTGATTGTTTGAGTGCTGCAGAGATGGTTGTCCTTCTGGAAGGTTCTCCCATCTCCACAGAGGAACTCTAGAGCTCGCAGTGACCATCGGGTTATCGGTCACCTCACTGACCAAGGCCCTTTTCCCCCGATTGCTCAGTTTGGCTGGCCGGCCAGCTCTAGGAAGAGTCTTGGTGGTTCCAAATTTCTTCCATTTAAGAAGGATGGACGCCACTGTGTTCTTTGAGACCTTCAATGCTAGAGACATTTGTTGGTACCCTTCCCCAGATCTGTGCCTCGAAACAATCCTGTCACTGAGCTCTAGGAAAGTTCCTTGAACCTCATGGCTTGGTTTTTGTACTCCCCCCATACTTAATTGCATCCCATGTTGTGTTGGCCTTTTCCTGGTGGAACATTCCAACATAACCTTGGTTTTCTTGGAGTTCAAAACAAGTTTGCCGTAGCTGTTGAACCGATTGACTTGCTGTACACATTGTAGTATAATCTGCAAATTTAGTAGCTTGAGTTTCAGATAAGGCATAAGGAAGGTTGTTGGTATATATTAAGTAAAGCAGTGGCCCAAGGCAGCTTCCCTGCGGTATTCCACAGTTACCGCAGGGAACTGCCATTATCCATAGCATTGAGCCACTGGTCAGTCATGTCAACCAATGCAGTGGTAGTGGAATGTTTTTTACAATAAAAATGCTGATTGTTTGTGATCAGATCATTCTTTTCCATTTGCTCCCATATTTGTCTACTCACAATACCCTCCAATATCTTACTGAGTGAAGGGAGTAGACTAATTGGTCGACTATTGGCAGGAGTAATTGGTTCTTTGCTGTCTTTCTGTATTGGGCACAGTTTAGCATGTCCCCTTTTCCAGTGACCTATTACATATGTATTTCAGTGGAGCTGCAATCTGGGGAGCAGCATAGCGAAGTCAAAAAATTATCCATAAGATCATAGCCTGTAGATTTACCATTGAGTAATGACTTCAATAAGTTTAACACCTCCTCTACTGACACCAATTGTAGACCCCCCAACATTTTTTGCTCGTAATATGATCATCAATCCATTGAACAATAGCTTGTTTGGAAGAATGGGTGTTTAGATTATAGCTCAGTAAATTTGTTTTCTTTGTAAAAAATCTGCAAAAAGTATTGGCAATATCAGCTGTTTTTGGTATTGTTCTCCCGTCAACCTCCACACTAGATGGGCATGATGAGATAGATGTACCAAGTAATCCCTTAACTGTATTCCATACCTTTTTAAAATCATTTTTTCAATCAATAAAATAAAATAAAGTAAAATAACATTTTTTTCTTACTATTTAATTTAACTCCATACTTACGTAGTGTTCAATAATTCTGTTCACTAATTTCTAGTTTAGATCTGGCTGCTAAGACCTTTGCCATATTTCTTTGAGAAAATGCCTCACCCAGTTCCTCATCAATCCATGGAGATGGATGAGCCCCAGCTGTACTCTTTCTTACTAAGAGAACAGTAGAGTGATTCAGGTACACACACAAGCGCATGCACACACACACACGGGCCCACACACACACACACGCCCGACACAAACACACAGACATGTTTGTTTTACTATCCTTGTTGGAACCAAACAATTGATTCCCATTCAAAACCTTATCCCCAAACCCTAAACCTAACCCCTCAGCCTAAAATATACTTTTTCCTTGTGGGGACCAGCGAAATGTCCCCACTTGTCCAAATTTTCACTCACTATGGCTCCTGCTCACACAAATGACACAGCATCCCATCGTGTTAGTGGCAGTAAGGTGAGTATGTGTCTCAGGGAGAGTGTGAAAGGTGACAGCAGGGAGAGAGAAGTGACAGACTCACATCGTCTTTCTCCCTAGAGCTGTCTCTTTACCCTAGCCATAGGAGGTAACATGTAGCTACTGATCTCTCATAGTTTGAGCTGATAGTGACTGCAGGACCAGTCCTGTCATTGAGTATCACAGCCCACTGAATAGTTTTCACCTAGCAGTACTGGTCTCTTCAATTAATAACACTCTGAGAGATGCTGGGTATGGCAATCAGCCTGCTCAACACACTGCCTAGAAGTAGAAGGATATACACTAGAACATGGGAGGGAGGGAGAGGGGGAAACAGGGAGAAAGGGAGGAGGAAATTGGAAGCAAGAGCATTCAAGCTAACATTGTTTGTTCACAAGCTTATACTTATGTTCAACATTTATTTGTTATAGGCCCTATTGTTCAAGGATCAGTGGATATACAGTTGAGGTCGGAGGTTTACATACAGCTTAGCCAAATACATTTAAACTAAGTTTTTCACAATTCCTGACATTTAATCCTAGTAAGAATTCCCTGTCTTAGGTCAGTTACGATCACCACTTTATTTTAAGAATGTGAAATAGTAGAGATAATAGTAGAGAGAATGATTTATTTATTTCATCACATTCCCAGTGGCTCAGAAGTTTACATACACTCAATTAGTATTTGGTAGCATTGCCTTTAAATTGTTTAACTGGGGTCAAACGTTTCGCGTAGCCTTCCACAAGCTTCCCACAATAAGCTGGGTGAATTTTGGCCCATTCCTCCTGACAGAACTGGTGTAACTGAGTCAGGTTTGTAGGCCTCCTTGCTCGCACAAGCTTTTTCAGTTCTGCCCACAGATTTCCTATAGGATTGAGGTCAGGGCTTTGTGATGGCCACTCCAATACCTTGACTTTGTTGTCCTTAAGCCATTTTGCAACAACTTTGGAAGTATGCTTGTGGTCATTGTTCATTTGGAAAACCCATTTGCGACCAAGCTTTAACTTCCTGACTGATGTCTTGAGATGTTGCTTCAATATATCCACATCATTTTCCTTCCTCATGATGCCATCTATTTTGTGAAGTGTACCAGTCCATCCTGCAGTAAAGCACCCCCACAACATTATGCTGCCACCCCCGTGCTTCACGGTTGGGATGGTGTTCTTCGGCTTGCAAGGCTCCCCCTTTTTCCTCCAAACATAACGATGGCCATTATGGCCAAACAGTTCAATTTTTGTTTCTTTGTCCCCATGTGCAGTTGCAAACCGTAGTCTGGCTTTTTTATGGCCATTTTGGAGCAGTGGCTTCTTCCTTGCTGAGCTGCCTTTCAGGTTATGTCGATATAGGACTCGTTTTACTGTGGATATAGACACTTTTGTACCTGTTTCCTCCAGCATCTTCACAAGGTCCTTTGCTGTTGTTCTGGGATTGATTTGCACTTTTCACACCAAAGTACGTTCATCTCTAGGAGAAAGAACGCATCTCCTTCCTGAGCGGTATGACTGCTACGTGGTCCCATGGTGTGTATGCTTGCGTACTATTGTTTGTATAGATGAACTTGGTACCTTCAGTCGTTTGGAAATCACTCCCAAGGATGAACCAGGCTTGTGGAAGTCTAACATTTTTGCCTGATTTCTTTTGATTTTCCCATGATGTTGAGCAAAGAGGCACTGAGTTTGAAGATAGGCCTTGAAATACATCCACAGTTACACCTCCAATTCACTCAAATTATGCCAATTAGCCTATCAGAAGCATCTAAAGCCATGACATAATTTTCTGGAATTTTCTAAGCTGTTTAAAGGCACAGTCAACTTAGTGTATGTAAACTTCTGACCCACAGGAATTGTGATATAGTGTATTATAAGTGAAATAATCTGTCGGTAAACAATTGTTGGAAGAATTGTGTCATGCACAATGTAGATGTCCTAACCAACTTGCCAAAAATATAGTTTGTTAACATGAAATCTGTGGAGTGGTTGAGAAATGTGTTTTAATGAATTCAACCTAAGTGTATGTAAACTTCCGACTTCAACTGTACATGATCAATTTAAAAGTAAAAAAATTGATGCATCAATCCAAGATTTCCGCATTCATATCTGTTATAGGTAACCTATAGACTTAAATATTTGTCATAATGTCATGATTCAGGTAGTTTATTTCGAGAATAGGCCTATCACTAACTCTGACTGTTAGAGTGATGATGTGATGTAGTGGTGCCTGTAGAAGTGGGTATACTCAACTTTGCCAAAAAATTCCAAACAGCGGCCTGAAGAAGGAAAGGCACCCTGTGTGAAAGATTCTATGAGAAACAGTGACACACTCTGAATGACCTAAAATCATAAATCCCATTTTGGTCTTTCACAGTCAGGCCAACCCAAGCTGTACTGTGCAAGTAGGCTAATAGTAGGCCTACTATAGAGCCCCACAGAGGAGGTGTCATAATACCCAGAAAACTTAGAGGTCAAACAGGGAAATTGTTTGAATCGTTTTTCCACCATTCGTTTTACCCTTAGGGGATTTTATAAAAACTTTGTGCAGGTTTACCCTGGTGTGACGTTTTGATAAAACGGATGTTGATCATTTGTCGATAGGAGGAGGGCAAGGAATTAAGATTAGTGAGGAGATTCAAATAAGATGGCCTGGCTACCCGTTTTTCTACAGTTGAATTGTATTTTGTTGGTAAATATACAACAACAAACTGTATTCAGGAAGTTCACAGAAATAGCAATTAAAAAATATAAAAAATATCAATACTGGAAAAATTGGAATTGGGTTTACTTTCTGAATTGACTGAAACTTAAATTGACCTCAACATCGGTTAGCACTCTTGGGACGCAACCAGACCTGGGATTTGAACTCACACCTCTTAGTTGACAGCAACCTAATTTCCTGCTTCGCCACCAGGCCATGACAGAGGTCAACCACAGATTTATTGTCAAGAATACATTTCAGAAATAAGTTGCCCGGAATGAAGTCAACAACGATCAGGGACATTAAGGCTTGGATTAAATCAGATCAAGCGTAAACACATGATCGCTAACACCCGCATTGCTGGTGTTTTGGCGATGTTGGAGTTGAATCCCCCACCCACCCCCCCACAAACACACACCGCAAACAGCACACACAAATAACACACACACACACACACACACTTTTACTTGTATTGTAAAGGGGTCATGTTTGATATAAAGGTATGTGGTTCTTCATGCATTTATGTAACCTGTCTTTGGGACAAATAGGACAAATATAGCCATGCACCATACACACACAGGCCCCATAATCCCTCTCTCTCTCTGCTTCTCTCTCTCTGCCTCTCTCTCTCTCCTATGCCACACATTCACTTACACACTTTGCTTTAATACACTAGCTAGCTAGTCAGTCAACGTGTGCCTCATCACACATACAAAACCAGACACTGACAGATAGACACAGAAACATGCACACTGTACACATTACTCACTCGCAGCCAACTAAAATGGACTAATAGTCGAATGGCAAGCACTTACCATTAGTGAGTTAATTCATCTGGTCACGTCTCTTGACCATCTCCTCGGGGGTAAAAAGCAAATAGCAGGGCTTCCCTTCATTCTTTAAGGATGGGGATAAATACTGCCATTTACATTCAACACTCTAACCACAACCTCTCTCTCTCCCTCTCTCCCTCTCTCTCACACACGCACACACACGTAGACACACACACAAGTGAGTCTGATTATGCATAGAAGTCATGTGTTTGTTTTAAAGCCATAGACCAAACACGCCGATGCTGATAAGACACCATGGTCAGAGCAAGGTTATGGGACACAAACACACACCACACACACACTCAGTAGGCTATATAATTTGGCAAAATAGCCTATACACAAACCTCTCTTTCTGCGCCTCCCTTGCAAGTCCACTTTTCAATTTATGGCCCAGCATCACTGACATAATTATACAGTAGTCGCCAATAAGTTGACGCCACTGATCGTCTGAACCAACTCCCAGCACAACATTACTGTTTAAAAATCTATACATTTCTCTCTCCCGGGAATCCATCGATTCAGTACAAAGCTACACTAGCAACCTAGCTAGCTAAGGTGTAGGCAGTTGTGATAGTGTGAGCATCTATGATGAGTTTTTGACAGATCTGAAGTGCAAAAGAGAGTGTAGCCTGAGGTAGACTTTTTGATTTTCCGTGGATGTTTGGGCTTTGATTGGGAAAACAGGAAAATCATCCGATATAATAGCCTATTGTAGCCTGTTTCAATACATATAGCTAGCTTGTTTTTAATTAATTAATGATTTCGGAATAGAGGAAGGTTTTAATAGTGCAGATAAGATAGTGCCGCGAAAGCCTGATGTGATGTGTTACAAGCTAGCATCCACCGAACCGATGTGAAAGTGCTGTGATGCTATGTTTCATCCTATGTTTATAAGATTACAAATTATATTTATACTTTGAATTTGACAATAATACATACAGATTATGGAAGAGATGAATCTACCAAACTGCAAAATCAACATTTTGACATCACCAATTAGCCATTAGCCATCACCAATGTCTTATGTGTATACTGCATAAGCTTACTATGCCACTATCTTAGTCCAAAGAATCCACATTTCTTGGGAAAACATTGTTTTAATAAATAACAAAGATCAGCATTCTTTAAACCGTGGGCATTTGTTTCCCTGAAGGAGTTTCTGTTTCTGAATTTGCAGTAGCTCTTTTTGTAAATTCAGGATTCAATCTCTAGTAGATTCTTCTCCAAAACATCAATATGAGCTTGGTTCATGTTAGTTCTGGGGCGTTTGCTTGGCCTGTCTGGTGTTGTTGCTGCTGGTGCAAGTTCCAGACACTGCTGTTTCTCCACGGCACAGGGTGCCAGCTGAACTAAAGGAAAGGAAAGAAAGACATTTAACTAATTATTAGTAGGCTATTTGTGCCATTTGTACAATAATTGAATTGAATTATGATATGCCCAGACTTGGTATGAATGATGATGTTATGCAACATGCTGTAACGGGCCTGATAACCGTAACATTGTAGTGAAGTACAATTAACTTTAGTTTTAACGTGCATTATAGTCATTTATATTTACCAGTTATTTATACTTACTATATATTGGTGGGTCGTGTTGTCCGTCGTCATCAAAGGGGTTAAGGAGAGGTGCAAACTGCTGGGGAATCATCTTGCATGTTTTCTGGGAGAGAGGATTAATTTCCTTGGACGCAGGCCCCCCCTCCGGTCTGAAATAGCCCCTGTCTCTCCTCTGCTGCATCCTTTTTCGCTTTGAATTTTTCCCAGCACGCCTTCATCCGATTTGGGTCCCTCTTGTCTTTAATCAGTGTCGATCCATTAAATCTGTCGCATAAAATGGCCCAGGTGTTTTCCTTCTTTTTGACAGTCGTGGTGTCTGTCTTTTTATCCTCCTGTATGTTACTTAATTCCTCCATCAGCTCCGACAAGGTTTTTTTCATAAGCGGAGAAATATGAACTTCTTTGACGTGTCATGATCAGGTGGCTACAGGACAAATAATAAATGACTAAATAATGTTAAGTAATGACAATAAAAATATATATGTATTATGCTAGCTAGCTTGGTTTATAAACTAGCTAGCTTCAGTAGCTAACGTTAGCTAACCAATTACTTTTCTGTCTATTACTGGCAAATAACGGATTTTATTTCAAATCAGCCAACCCATGAGAACCTTTCAGATGGAGTTGCAGTAGTTCTAACGTTACATTGTTATTATTATATCAAGGAACAGCAACTTTGTGGCCTCATTTGTCAAGTAGGATAGCAACTACTTTTCAACTCACAAAATACCTCATATATTGGTGTAACATGTCACTAATAATAGTTTTAAACCGTTAATCATAGATTCACTGATCCAGATTTAATATTAAGTGGTGCAACAGATATATGATTAATTATTAACCTAGCTTTACAAAACCTAGATTAACTCTAATCCTAGATTAATTTAAACCATGTTGCTGCAACCCACCCTTAGTTTTAGAGAAAATGTGCATATTTTCTAAAGGCCTCTCTTAATCAAAACGTCTGTCCCCATTGCTGTGGACATCTCACAGAGCTCTAGCTTGGCTTCCTGAACTCGTTAGGAACTCACCGTTCACCTCATATTAATATTTTCAATCTATGACGAACAGCAAGTTACATTTTTTTAATCTATGAATAATTTTAGATTACTGGCTATAAATCGATTGGTGGCTGTGACTTAAGGTTCAGCCAGGAGTTGATGGACAGTCGGAAGAGCAAATTAAATGGTAGGAGGGACATCCCAGCTTCAAGTAGTGTCAGATTTTACATCCTGCTTCACATATGCAGAAGAGACATACTCCTGTGTACAACTGGTACCAGAACCACACAGGGTAGGCCTACTTTACATCAAATCATTTTTTAAATTAAATGAATATCAATTATGCCTTTCAAAGTAAAATATTCTAAATAACTCTTGACAATATGACAGAGCAGAACAGATTAGGCTACTGATTTGAGCAGGGCACGTCTCCCTCACAGGTTTCGTCCGGTCATGTGATGGGCTGTAGCCCGGTGCAACCCGGGCAGCTTTATCAAATCCCCTCAGTGAGAGTGAGGCGAGCGTGCAACTGGTGACACTGCATTGGAAATGACATGTTTTCCTCTCACAGCTAGGTGAATGATTTAGTCCTTGAAAACAGTTTATTGAAGGGTCTTTTGATGTATGCTTTATTGGTACTGTGAGTAGTCCTGAAATGATCGAGCAGGTGCACATTGTTAAGCAGTGAGTTTACTAACATCATCAAACAAATTGCTAAACGCAGGCTCTGTGTACAGTGCGTGTGCGTGTGTGTGGATTAACTGCCTTGGTTACTCTAGAAAGCTAATTTCCATCAAATTTGCCTGGCCTGACTGCAGTGTGTGTGTGTGTGTGTGTGTGTGTGTGTGTGTGTGTGTGTGTGTGTGTGTGTGTGTGTGTGTGTGTGTGTGTGTGTGTGTGTGTGTGTCTGCGTGTGCATGTATCTGCATGCCTGTGTGCCTGTGTGCAGGCGTGCGTGAGTGTTTCGTTGCAGATGCTGGGTTTAGTTTGTTCTAAAAAGACATTAGGCTACCATGCCTCCAGTCCTAGTGATGGCTCCACATGTTTTATGTTCTGTTCTTCGTCATTGTTTCACGTGACATTAGTGATGAGCTGAATGTGTGCCTTCCACCCCGCCTCAGTCCCAAATTAATTCAGATAATCATCTCTTGTCTTCTCCAATATGCACCCCATTAACATTAAGCAACACTCTCTTGTCTCCTTGGTAGCACTCCAAGCCATTCAAGCTGACAATGATTTGGCAGCTTTAAGGATGGGAATAAATACTGTCATTTACATTCAACACGCTAACCACAACCTCTCTTTCTCTCTCTCTCTCTCTCTCTCTCTCTCTCTCTCTCTCTCTCTCTCTCTCTCTCTCTCTCTCTCTCTCTCTCTCTCTCTCTCTCTCTCTCTCTCTCTCTCTTTATCTCTACCTCTCTCTCACACACGCACACACACATAGACACACACACAAGTGAGTCTGATTATGCATAGAAGTCATGTGTTTGTTTTAAAGCCATAGACCAAACACGGCAATGGTGATAAGACACCATGGACAGTGCAAGGTTACGGGACACACATACACAAACACACACCACACACACTCAGTAGCCTATATCATTTGGCAAAATAGCCTATACACAAACCTCATGTTTCCGCGCCTGCCGACAAACGTGCAACCATGTGAATCACACAGCCGTGTTTTTTTTAGCAGTGGCAGTGTTGCCAAAGACCCTCTTTCCCCCTGCATAGGCGGGAGAGCCCACTCCAACAACCCACCCCCCACCCCAGTGATCGTATTCTTTTCCATAATTTCTCATGATTTCATATGATTATTTGTGCTATGGTCAGATGACATGAAAATAGAATTCATTGGCCACGCACACCAGTGTTGGGTTTGGTGTTGAAAAACTGAGAAAAGTACCTCATACCTTCTGTAAAATATGGTGGTGGATCTTTGATGTTATGGGGCTATATTGTTTCCACTGGTCCTGGGGCTCTTGGTAAGGTCAACGGCATCATGAACTTTACCAAGTAGCAGGACATTTTAGCCCCAAACCTGGTTGCCTTTGCCAGGAAGCTGAAACCTAAGTTTTAAGTTGATCTTCCAGCAAGACAATAACCCCACGCACACATCAACCTCCACAAAGAAAATCAACATTTTGCAATGGCCATCTCATTGAAAACCTGTGGTTTCAATTGAAGGGGGCAGTCCATACGTGCAGACCGAAGGATATCAAGGATTTGGAAAGCGGAATTCTTTATGGAGGAATGATATAAGATACCTCCCAATGTGTTCTCCAATCTCATAAAATATTATAGAAAAAGGCTCAGTGCTGTTATCCTTGCAAGGGGAGTTGCACAAAGTATTGAAAACAGGGGTGCCAATAACTTTGACACCTATCTTTTTGAGAAAAAAGTTTTACTTGTTAAACAACATTTATTTCTCTGAGCAATTAGTATAAAGTAATATAATTGTCATGTTTTTTAATCATTCAATATAGCTCAGTAACTGCATGTAATTTAGCTGAATGCCATGACCATTGCATGCCAGACATATTGGAGGGTTTTATGCACATTGTTTGTAAAGGCTTTTATCATACCATAGGACAGCTATATGTTTCTCATGACCTGTCATTCATGGCATCAAAATAATGTGGCAAATGATTTGTTGATCAACTTGCACCATACATATTTAGCACTGAGAAAGGTAGTGACATTTACTTTTCTCTGCCCTATTTCTCCCCAATGTCTGAACTGCATATACAGTAGCAACAGTGCTGAATATATAGCCAATATTTTCCCAACAAGGATGGTAACAGGTATCAGACCTCATTTCATGCCTGCGTCCTGTAGTCAAGAGTGGCGGGATAGTGCCATTAAATGCCTGCATGTGTCTGAGTGTGTATTAGGTAGTAAGCTGCTCCGCCACTGCGCAACGATGGAGCAATCGTAGCGATGGAGATGACGCAAACGCACCCCGCTCCCGCAAAAAGTGTTCAAGACGAGCATGGCGGCAACATAACCCAGGGCCAAGATGACTGTGGCCATCGGGAGAAAAGATCCAAGGCATTCAACCCATATACGAGCCGGAAAAATCACCTGGGATACAATCAAACGGCTTTTGCTTTCTCATAATTGAATCCGGGAAACGGCAGCAGTAACGGCAACAGCACGGATAAGCTTGCCACAGCTGGTCTCTCTGCGCGCGAGCACAACCCGGGAGAGCAGAAGAGAGGTAGCGAGGCGCGAGGCATGCGGTTACAGAGAACGTGGTTTCCCCCCGGAGAGCCATGGAGAACGGGGATGCGGCAGCGCGAGGCTTAATCTGTGCGGACGCGCTAATTGGATCAGAATAACACACCGACGGCGTCGGGCGCGAGAGAGGAGCACCCAGGACCGGCGGCGGCACGGCAGCCCACCGTTACCGAGGAGAAATAACCGGAGTCCATCTCCCAAAGTCAATGAGTATAGTGGCAGAGGAGCCCCCGCGGTGGAGTCGGCCAGAGCTGCGCTTTTCCTAAAATATGACCAGGGGTGCTTGGATGTGTCGGAAGCAAGATGACGGCTTAAAAATCTGGTTTGCACCCCGAGAGAACGAGAAACCATTTACCGAGTCGGAGCGGGCCCAGAGATGGCGTCTGTCGCTGGCCTCTCTTCTCTTCATCACCGTCCTGCTCTCTGATCACTTGTGGTTCTGCGCCGAGGCCAAACTGACGCGGACCCGGGACAAGCGGCAGGACAAGCGGCCCGCCTTTACGGACATGGTCGAGTACCCAAACTCCACTCACCACCACAGCCCCTCCTCTGACCCTCATTCCCCCCACGACCGCCTCGCCAGAAAGTCAGATGTTATTTTTTTAGGGAACTCTACCAAACCTCTGTGGCGACTGGACACCTGTCACCCGGACAGCTTGTCAAAAGACTGCTTCACTTTCACGGATGCAGAGCCCGTGTGCCTGGGCCTCTCCGGGGGTGGGGAGGGGACGCAGTCGGCGGACTTGAATCTGAGCGATTTGTATCTTTCTTTTTGTAATTCCTACTCTCTTTTAGATTTGTTTAACGGGTTTACAAGTCCGGACAATATAAACTGCAGCCTGGACGTGGCTGAGGGTGACACGCTGGGATGCAGCGAGTGTGTCCGGGCTTACCAGCACTTTGACCGGCAAGCTCAGGAGGACTACCGGGAGTTTGAGCTGTTGGTTGAGAAATATGAGACGGATGAATACTCGGTCAGGACATGTATGGAGGAATGCAAGGTAGGATGTGAATGGCTTGCACATATTAAAGCACTATAGGTAGGCTACTGTCTTTATCGCCTCAACACACTTATGCAGGGGTTTGGATGGATTCCCAGTCGTCATGGTAACCGATATATATCACGATGTGGGAATGATTTCAAAGAGTTTGTGAGACGCATCACCCCACTTGTCCTGCCTACAATGTTTTTGCGCGCATGTGTATGTTTGTGCGAGAACGAGCGAGCGTGGACACGCACTTGTAGATTTTTGTTTATGCAGGAGTTAATGTGTGATGATTGTGTCACATAGCCTACAGCAAACAGAAAGAGTAAGAGAGAGTTTGAATCAAATAGGGTATTGAGTATAACTCGCCTTTATTGTGTTGCTTCAAAGGCTGCAGACACAGCATCACAGGCCTGAACTAAAAATGAAGCATCTTAATAAAAAACATTGGTTGTGCCCCTGATTAGGTTTTCTCCTGATAGAATCTTTGCATCACAAATGGTGTCAAAACCCAAGGGATTTCTCCTACCAACCAGAGAGAGAGAGGTGCTCTCCATGGTCCTGAAAGCATCAGACCTAGAGCTCGACCCCCCTCCCCCCCCCCTCTCTCTCTCTGTCTCTGTCTCTGTCTCTGTCTCTGTCTCTGTCTCTGTCTCTGTCTCTGTCTCTGTCTCTGTCTCTGTGTGTTTGTGTTAAGGAGATGTAGCCCTATAGGTCTGTATCTTCTCCGGCCTCGGCAGTGTGGTGATGTGATCATCTGTTACCGTGTTGGAGGCTATCAGAGGAGAGGGTGCACTAGAGGGAAGGCCTAGTACCTAGCTCAGACAGAGCTTGGAGGTGCTAGCATTTCAATAACATTAATAGCGTACCAGTGATTTCTGCACCTAATCCACCGGAAGGCTTTTCCATTGTTCCCGGTTTGTTGTTGTTTCCGATGACACATCTCTCTGTAGCGCAGAGCAGTACACCGCTGCCTCAGTTGGTCAACAGACGTCAACAAACGGGTCTTTCAGAGGAATGATGCAGATTGTATCAAGTTATGTTGTGGGCTCAGCATGACTGAAACTAACAGGTTTTGCTAATATTGCATCACGAGGAATAGATGACACTATCGTTCACACACACACACACACACACACACACACACACACACACACACACACACACACACACACACACACGCACGCACGCACGCACGCCCGCCCACATGCACACATTTAATAGCAGGTGTCACTGGCAATATATTGTAGCCCCAAATGTTATGTGCAGTCATGGTTGTGCAGTCATGTCGCAGAAAGCAGCAATTCTATACAGGTTAGGGACATTGGCTAGATTACACTTATTATTTTTTCATTTGTTGTGCAGTAGACTGTTACGGACTGCTCTCTCTCTCTCTCTCTCTCTCTCTCTCTCTCTCTCTCTCTCTCTCTGTCTGTGTTTGTGGCTGTGTGTTTGTGTGTATGTGTGCACGTGCGTGTTCGAGAAGGAGGGAGAGAGAGAGAGAAAGAAAGAGAGCGATAGAGGGGCTGTGTACTGTAGCTCTGATGGAAAGAGATGGATAGAGATTATATATAAACCCCCTCTGTGTGTGCTCCCTAGTGCAATAAAGTATTTCTCTCTCTCTCTCTCTCTCTCTTTCTCTCTGTGGTGGTCTCTGCCTCAGCTGTGTGTCACTGGACCTCGTGAGGTGTGTTCTCTGTCCATGGTGCTGAAT